>JBBPBX010029862.1:21648-32352 GCA_038048925.1 Garcialebias charrua
TATATATATATATATATGCATATATATATACATATATATACTGTATATATATTTTTATTTTTATTTTTATTTTTTACTTTTTTTTTTGAAGACAGTGTGTGTGTGGGTTAAAAACCAGTCATAGGCTTTCTGACAAACAAAGCAGTTTGAAGAGCACTAGACTTTGTTGTATGTAGGCGGCGTGTTTAGAAGTGTGCGCAACTTGCCTGCCTGTAATCTGCATGGTTCTAATGCTACATCGTGTTGTATAACGTTCTTTAAAAAAGGTGCATAATTGTAAAAATACAAATGTTAAAACAGGTTTGTTCACTGCATGTGGGAAACATCACAGTGCCTCATTAAGATCTCTGCGATTGTTAAAAATCATCATGAACCTTTTTACAGGACAATCTAGAACTCTGGTTCCAATTTTTTTTTAAACTTCTAACCAAGAAAATAATGATAGCAAACAGTTGAGACCCCAAATATTCCTATTTATAGTGCACCAACATTGACACAAAAGTGAATAAAATAGGGTGTATTCACAATACAAATGAATTAAAACTCAAAAGCCATCCATCATCCTTACTCGCTTCTTCCTTTTCAGATTGCAGGGATTAACGGTGTCCATGTCCAGATATCAATGTGCAAGAGGCGGGGGACACCCTGGACATGGCGGCCGTGGCATAGTGGTAATGGCAGTCGTCCCCCGATCGGAAGGTTGGCGGTTTGAATCCCGGTTCCCCACGCCATGTGTCGTTGTGTCCTTGGGCAAGACACTTAACCCCGAGTTCCTCCCGGTAGGACTGGAAAGCACCTTGCATGGTAGTCTGCCGCTACCGGTGTATGAATGTGTGTAGCACTTTGAGATTTTCACTAATGAAAAGTGCGTTATACATTGAATTCATTATTATTTTTATTATTATTGGACATGTCTCCCATGTAGAGACAAACAAGACAAACAACCATTCACTCTCACTTAGAGTTACCAATCAACCTAACATGTATGTGTTTGGTCTGTGGGAGGAAACCGGAGTATGGTTCCGGGTTTCGTTTTTTCTGTTTTCTTGCACTCCCCTGTGTTTTCTCTTTCTTGTGTTCAGCTCCNGCTCCTCCACGCTCATGGATGTCCAGGTGTTGTAGGTCTGGACGCAGGGGACATCTGGGTCCATTATGGGCTGAATGCTGCATCCACTTTGTCACTTCCCTCATCAGAACCACAGAAAATCAACAGATTTACATCAAAGAATATTGTTGAGTACTATTCTTTTCGTTGATGCAATCTTACCTGCTGTGATGTGAAAGTCTGGGTTGTACTAGTGGTTCAGGAAGAGCCTCAGGTGATGGACTGGAGACCTGGAAACCTGAAAACACAAACAAAATAAAATAAAAGAATAATATATTTAACAGATATTTTAAAAGGGACTAATTTTTTAAACTATAAATTAATGTTGAATAATTATTAGAACCATTAACTAATATATTACCATTTCAGTGCTGTGGAAACTATGCTGTAAGTCCTCACAGAGCTGCTCACGTCCTGAAGTGAAAAGTCTCCAAAAACCAGCAGGAGCTGAAAAAAAATTATAACCTGCTGTTTACTGGAAATAACTTTGGCTTCTCTGCAGACAATCCGCTAAAATATTAACTTTTAAATGGCTAAATTGGACGGATCGAGTTTGTAGCTCCTCCATTGTTTTCAAGCTGCGCAGTAGAGACGTCTCTTGTTATGACGTCATCATCCTGCGACGGCGAAATCCCTATTTATCGTGTTAAAAAAATGGCGCTAATTTTAAACTGTTTTTGGGAGGAATTTTCATTCATTTAACATTATTTTAGCAAAAACGGTCAGAGGTCAATCTTAATATTTATATATGTTGTGCCATTTTTTGGAAAGTTGAAAGATCATGTCAGGGGAGCTTTCAGCCTTTTTTGTTCCTGAATGAGGACAGGAGCAGTTGGAAAAGAAGAGAGATCAAAGTCCAGACTTCTGGGGTTCAAAGTCAAAACCTTGGGGATATACGCAGGATTAGGCCTTAGGGTGACCTTTGACCCGTCAGGGGCAAACCTGGTACACGTTGGATTTACGGACAAAGCATGGAGGTCACCCACACGTTTCGCCGAGCAAAGAACCAGGAGTAGAGTGGTCTTATAAGATAATAAATCTATCTTAATGTTGCTCAGTGGTTCGAATGGGAGATCACAGAGAGCCCCCAAGACCAGAGTAAGATCCCATCCAGGGGTCAAGATCCTGCTGGGGGGTCTCTTCCTTAGCACATCCTTCATAAATCTTATTATGAGCGGGTGCGCGCCAGGCGTCCTGCTCCCCCAGCCCTCGTGACAAGCTGAAATAGCTGATAAAAACACCTTAATGGTTGAGAAAGAACAACCTTTCTCTAGCAGGTCCTGAAGAAAGGTGAGGAGGTGGGCCAAGTCACATGAATAAGAAATAATATTTCTTTCCGTGCACCAAGCTTAAAAAATATGCCATTTCCGAGCATAGAGAGACTGTGTTGACATAGCTCGTGCGTTTTGAATGGTATTTACCACGTTCTCGGGCAGGCCTGAGGCCACCAGTTTGTTCCTCTCCGCCACCAAGCTAAAATCAGCCATAGTTCTCAGCCTAAGTGGCGAGACTGTTCCTTCTGGTGACGTGGAGGGTCCCTGGAGAGGAGCAGGTGGTGGAACCAGCTCTCCCTCAAGGGTCCCGATTTCTGCGGTCCCTTGAAGGCCAACCACGTTAGGGAGAGGGCCTTCCTGCAGATGTACCGCCATACTACTCTGATCGAGAGTGTTTAGAGGCAGAGGCAATCTGCTGTCATTATTAGACAAAAGCGGAACAGAATGTCTGTTTTTCCTCTTTTTGTCGGGAGTCATGCTTTGGAGGGTTTGCAAGTTTTGTTTACGAGCAGATCTCCTGACTCCAGCCCGTTTCCTGGTTGGGTCTGGTTTACTGGTCTCCGGTCTCATCAGGGCCCTGGAGCCTGACGAAACTCCGGGGAGCTGTGTTTCACCCGGTGGGGGGGGGGTCGTTTAAAAGCAGAGCTGAGTCAGTACAGCAAGCGCGGTCACACGCTGCAGGATCACTGCTTGAGCATGGCGTGTCGCCCACTGAGGATAAGGGGACAGTTTCAGGATGAGGATGTGGAACTGTTTGAGATGGTCCTTTGTGTTGAGCAGACTTTAGATTGGTTGGTGACAGAAAGTTCAGTCCTCTTCGATTAAAGGGAAGAGGAGTCTGATTTAGCCCTGGTGCCATTTCTGTTCTGCACTGAGTGTTTATACACGCTGCAGTTTCATCACAACTGTCTTTGTGAACTTGTGATACTGGTGTTGGCCTACGGGCTTCTGCCGTGACCCCCATGTCACTTACTGACATCCGTTGAATAGGTGGCCAGGAAGGTAGGTTATCAGATTCTGTCTGCGCGCACCCCTGGGGCGCGGACGTGTCACAGGTTTGTCTGATTTGTGTATTGCCGGCCCCGTGATCTACAACAGAGAGGGGACTGGAACATGTGACCCGCCTCACCTGTCTCTGTGAGGACTGACGGGCCTGCTTGCAGACAGACCTGAGGCACCCTGCTGGGGTTTATTGATTAGGCTAACACCCCGTGAGCCGCGAGGGAGGGGGGAATGCTGGCCCCCGCCCTTTATATCAGCTGGAAGAATGGAGGGGACCGTGCTGCTGATGTTACTGTGTTTTGTTGTTGTTGTTGTTGTTTTTTTTTTGAGTCAAGAAACAGAGAGGGGCTGTTTTTTTAGCTTTATTCATGCTTATGTGTAATGACATATTTGACTTTATGTCACTCACAGCAGAGAAATGGTAAATGGTAAATGGAGCTTATTTATATAGCGCTTTCTAGCCCCCTGTGAGGAGCCCCAAAGCGCTTTACAATACCAACCATCCACCCATTCATACACACATCCATACACCGGTAGCGGCAGACTGCCATGCAAGGCGCCTTTCCAGTCCTACCGGGAGCAACTCAGAGTTAAGTGTCTTGCCCAGGGACACAACCACACATGGTGTGGGGAACCGGGATTCGAACCTCCAACCTTCCGATCGGGGGACGACTGCCATTACCACTACGCCATGGCCGCCTTGGACATGATTCGTGCATGAAACAAAGTCACCAGCTTTTTGTACCATGCTACAAACAAAGCCTGGACGTGAAAAGGTAGTTTCCCGTACCGCGTGGTCGGGTGATCCTGTAAAGTCAAGGAGCGGGCCTGGTTCATCAGGCACGCTTCTGTCTGGTGTCCCGATTCACCGAGGAGGCCCTGTGTCAGACCGCCTGGTGGGGAACAAATCTGTTTTTACTCCAGGTGTGTTCGGTCCAAGGTGGGCCCGGCGGTGGTCTCTGCCGGTGCTCGGCCTCGTATCCCGGCCGCTTTTGTGGTGGGGCACGTGTGGCTGAGTGGTGTCAAGGCTGCGGGACTCTGCTCCCAGCTGACTCCCTGGGGGGGGCGAAGGCTCTTCTGGGGATGCCTACCCGGAGAGCCTCAGCCTGTTTGCGCCTCTGGTCCAGCCTGGTTTGAATTCAATCCAGAGCTTTTCCAAACAGTCCCGTTGGTTCTATCAAATTGTGGAGAAAAGGAATTCTTTGTCCCTCTGGGAGGTCAGTTAGGGTCATCCACAGATGGTGTTGTGCGATGACCACCTCAGCCATTCCTCTGCCTTGTGCAACAGCTGCTGTCCCTATCATGTGGAGCACAAAGTCTGTTGCCCTGTGGGCCTCATCCAGCACGTCGGCTGCAGCTTGCTTGTCTGTCATTACTTGGAGCTCCTGTGGTTTTTCAGCCAGGTACGCTTGCATCATGGCGGACGCGTTCATTGCGCACGCCGCAAGGCCTTGAGCTCTGTAGCATTTCTCGAGCAGAGAAGCCAAGGCTCGACAGGCTTTGCTAGGAGGAGTTGGTTTTGTTCCGGATGACTTGGGGACCAGGTGAGACGCCAGCGTGTCCTCCATTTGAGGCACATTGGCTATACCCGTTTCATCCATCCTATCCACGCCGAGGAACTGCGAGAGCGGGAGAAGCATGGGAGCTCTGGGCTGAGACCAGGTGCGAGTCAGCTCTGTGAGGAAATCTGGAAAGATGGGCATCCTTTGCCATGTGGCGGCCTGCTGCTTCGAATAAAAATAATTTCCTACCAACCTCGTGACCTGTTGACGAGGTGGAGGCTCCGGCCATGGAATCTGCAGCACGTTCGCTGCTCTGTGACACAAGTCGAACAGAGCAGGGGTGGAAAAGTCAGTCTCTGGGAGCACAGGCGCCGGGATGCGGGAGAGGTCTTCTCCCTGTTCCTCGTATTCGACGTCGGCGTCATCCGCAGAAAATTCACCTGATGCTGAAATCGAGATCTCGTCCTCGTTCATCATGCCTTGAGTGTCGAATTCGACTGTCAAGTCCACCATGGGAGCCAGCACATCTGGGTTGTCACCCCATTCGACTCGGGTGCTGTCATCCAGAGCCATGCTCTCGAGCTCCGGCGTGGGAGTGAGAGGCTCAGTAGTGTCCGGGTCTGTTGGCGCCGTAGCAGCACCCATGGCCTTGGCGACGAAGTCCGCCCGGTGCCTCCTCACCGCCTCCAGCATCTGGCTTCAGTGTGGGCAAGAGTCGGGTGCGTCCAACGCCATCTTCGTGTGCAACATTCCCAGGCAGACAGGACAGGCCTCATGGGTGTCCGTCGCCGAGAGAGAAAAACCGCAGCCGCTGGGGCAGGAGCGCGAGGTTGGGCACGCCGTCCTGCTGGTCTTTTTCGGAAGTCTTGTCTTTCGCTTTCCTTTCTCCGGAGGCATGTCAGAGATAAGACAAGCAAGTCCTTCCAAAATCCTTTTTCTTTTTATTTGAGACGTCTCCTCCGTCGCGTCGCTTTCGCTGGCTAGCCTGCTACGAATTAGCAGAGGTAGCGGTGTGACGCAGTTAGCGCCGTCGAGCGAAGCAGTCTGCGGAAAGAGGAGAAGAAAAAACTTCGGGGTTAAGGAAAAATGTGCCGGACTAGCTTTCGCTAGCCCAGTAGTACGCAGGAATAATTCTCTGTACGCCCTGTGTAGGGAGCAAGCTCACCTCTGGTCGAGCGATGAAGCAACAGAGAAGTCCAGCGAAGAGAAAGTTCAGGTTTATGCGAGGTGAAGGGCAATAAGAAAATGATGGATGGGTGTCAGCACCTTAAATACCCAGAGGGCGGGGTCTCTGGCGTGACGCTGACGCCCCTGCCGTAAAGGCGTGATTGTATTCCTTCAGGTAATCGTGCGGGGGCGCAATTCCCATAGCATTTATGTTGCACCGAGTGACATGACTGATAAGGGAACGTTTGTTGGAGGGTGCTTTTCTGGACAGTAGTGGTGATTTTATAAAACTAAAAATATCTAATGATTTTTTAACATTTATTGATATTTTTTCACTCTAAGACAAAACAAAATACGAGATTCTTGTAAAGAAGGAAAAAATATATAGTTTTTGCCCAATTTCTAAAAACTAAAAGAACAAACTATGCATTCTTATGTGATTTTTTTATTATTAAAAAAATACGTATCCTACTTTGAAGAAATATAATATAAAGTGAAAGTGAGTATGTTTTACTCCTTGTAATGATTCTAGTATGCATATATTTGCAAAAGAAATTACAGGAAAACTACTAAAACTAGCCCTTTTAGTTGTTGTTATAACAACCAATAAAATTCCGTTTCAGAGCCACTGCAGAGGGACCAAAGAGCCGCATGTGGCTCCAGAGCCACATGTTGCAGACCCCTAGTCATTCTTTTAAGATACAACTTGTGGCACAGATATGTTTTAACATGTTCTTCAACTCCATCCATCCATCATCTTTACCCGCTTCTTCCTTTTCAGGTTGTGGGGGTCACTAGTGCCCATATCCAGTGGTGGACAAAGTACCGGTACTCAATTTATTACTTAAGTAAAAGTATCATGGCCAAATTTACTCAACTAAAGTAAAAGTTGCTCAGTCAAAAGTTTACTCAAGTTAAAGTACTGAAGTACTTACTTTTGAAAATATGTAAGTATTCAAAAGTACAAATTATATTTTCTAATAGTGAGTGATTTTACAGAACCTTGTAACTCTCTGAAACCACCTGATGATGTACAGCAAACCCCCCACTTACGACTCCATCGACCTACGAACAATGGGACCTACGAACGTATCATATTTAATAAAAATATGAAATTACTGTATTAAAAAAAAAAAAAAAATTGTGTTTAAATGTTCTTAATTTCATGTGTACATCACTTTGTTGCAGCTGTGGTTGTTTTAAAGGCTTTATAAATAATAATTATGATAAAAAAGATCATTTCTGATCATTTTTGAGCAATCTTGGGCAACAGGAAGTAGGTCTTCAGTTTACACGGTCACAAATTAATGTAGAACACCGGACGCCATTTTAGGTTCAGTCACTGGGGTCTCCGGTCACAAATTAATGTAGAACACCGGACGCCATTTTAGGTTAGCTGCCCGGGAGCCGGCCGAAGACTGGTGACCAGGATGGCTTCATATGGATTAATTACGAGCTGGAAACGTCTCTGTGAACTTTGTGGATGTCTCAGGCAGCAGCGGATTTATCGCTGATCGTGCCAGGCCGCCGCGCGAACACCTCCGGCCAGGCTCTGGCCTGGCTAGCTCCAGAAGCTAACACGGGAGCTAACACGGGAGCCGGCCTTTTGAACACTTGTGACCAGGATCGCATCATATGGATTAATTACTAGCTGGAATCGCTCTGTGAGCTCTGTGGACGTCTCAGGCTGGAGCAGGAGCTGCAGATTGATCGCGCCGCCGCTCCAACACCAGCTCATGGCTTGGCTAGCAGAAGCTAGCCAGCTAGCTAACACAGGTCTGGAGCAGCTGCGGTGGCTCGCCGGCCCCCGCGCTGCTCGGCCCGAAAACAATCAACGCATGGCAACCTAAGATGTCGGCTTTGACCATCTCAAAGTAAGAAAATATATTTTTATTTATTGTGTAAATGTGAATAGCAATGTTTAACATTACAGTACACTACTGTACATGCTTAAATGTGTGCACGCGCTCCGTTAGCATGATAATTATTTTAAAAAAAAATAATTTTCACCCCCTAGCTACGGCAGAATCGAGCTGCGAACCGTTCTTATCTCCCTAACTCGTTCGTACCTCGGGGGGTCACCTGTATTGGCAGAACCACTGAAACATCACGTCTTAATAAAACCTGCAAACTACAAAGAATATCTTCCCTGCATTTTACATGTTTGTGGAAAGTCATGGAAGTCCCTAAAACGGAGTTGGCCAAAGTCATTCATCAAGGGCCGGTATCCTACATGTTTAAGTTATCTCCCTGGTGATTGTCACTACATCCTCATTAATGTTCTGTAGAGGCCTAACGAGCCATTATTTGATGCAGGTGTGTTGAACCAGGGAAAGAATATAAATGGTCCTTGAGGACTGATTTTGGAAACCCTTGCTAAAAGTGGAAGCACATTATTTTTAGTCTTTTCCTCAGCTTCAGTATTCATACAGCACACTGTTAGTGTGTAAAAGTGTATATAATATCGACAGCAACAACTTAGCACAGGAGAGGAAACAGTAACACTGACAACCGAAAGTTCTGCCATACTTAACATAGAAGCTTAGAAAACAGAATGTTCTTCACAGAAGAATCTAGATAATACCTGAATCAACAACTGGACAACTGAATTTAAAGAAAGAAAAACAACAACAGTGGATTACAAAGATGAGCCAAAAGGAACAAGTAACAAGAAGCTTCCTAGAAATGTAGTGGAGTGAAAGTATTAAGTTTCCCAAAACACAAATACAGGTACTCCCCGAGTTACGAGTGCATCGACATACGAGGTTCTGGATTTACGAGCTGACTAACGAACAGTAAAGTTGTACAGAACATACAGAAAATACAGCACTGGTATATGTTTTTAGATGAAAGTGTGTTAGCTGTTTGTAAACAAGTTTCTGAGCATGTTTATGAACTAGTATGTACGTTTGTGTTGAAAAACGAGTGTTCGTAGTAGCGCTAGCATACATTTTCCGACTTACGACCAAAAATCTGGACTTACAAGCGACATGTGTTTCGTGTTCCGACATACGAGATTTCGTGTTACGAGCACCTCGTACGAACGGAACTCGCTCGTAAGTCGGGGACTACCTGTACTCAAGTAAAGTACTCAGAAAATATACTTAAGTGCAATACCCAAGTAAATGTACTCCATTACTGTCCGCTACTGCCAATGTCCAGCAGTCACTGTGCGAGAGGAGGGGGACACACTGGTGTTATCCTGGAGCAAGAGAACGTTGTATGACAAATAAAGAAACTTTGACTTTTTCTCATCATTGTGATATTTATGAGAAATAGTTGTTTTATATGTTTGAACCAAACCCCAAAAGTTGGACCAGTCTGTATAGCTCGACTCTTACTCTGGCACTGATTTCACGGCTGAGAAGGTACTAACTATAGATCACTTCCTGACAAAGCAGCACTTCAAAATGGCTAATCTATACTGTCAATTTTTCCGTACAGGAGGAAGCCAAGCAGCTGACCCACTTTGAAAAGTCCCATCTGCTTTAGTCCGCTGGCAGCCACTGGTCCAGCCCAGCCCCTCTCATCATTCTGCATCAGTTCTGCTGAAATAAAAAGCACTCAACTAAACAGTCAGTGACTTCTTGAAAGCAGAACAAATAATGGTAGCTTTCTGGAAAATTACAGTTGTCATTAAATACCTTGTGGAATCTCCAACAACAAATTATTGGTCATTTTAGGACTAGAAATTGACATTTGGTGACGCAGTATAATGTAAAACACATCATGTTTTTAATGTATACCTTAGCATTAAGATGTTTCAATAAAATGACAAAAATGATGCATCCAAATAATCCCTAAATGAACAGACACAGACTGACTTAAACATTTGATCTTTTCAATGGACAGAAAGTCTGTTTGCTGAACTATTGCATTTGTGTGACATCATCTCTGTTCACGATGGAGATGTCTTTTTTACACTGATTTTTTTTTTTTTTACATCTACTGGACAGAGCCATCCTTTTGTTTTCAGTTTCCAACATCAGACTGAGTACAGTTTCTGTGGAACATTTTGTGCGATTTGCTCTTTAGCGCCAGAGAGGAGAGTTAACAGAATTAAAAAAGGAGAACCATAAAAACAATGTGAACTGAGACTGTTGTCGATAGAGGTGGAAAGTAATACATAAGTTACTGTAACTGAAAAATACTTTTGTGTCCTTATACTTTTGAAGAATTTCTGTACATTTAGTTTTATTTGAGTATGTTTCATTTCAAGTATTGTGTTTTGTTTAATTTTAAATCCCATCCATTACTGAGTAAAATCAACGCATCCATCATGTTTACCTGCCTCCTCCTTTTCAGGTCGTGGGGGTCACCAGTGCCCATGTAAATTAAGATCAGGAGGAGAAAACCAAAGGTCACCATTAACTCCTGCAGTCAGGGTCTGCTCCTTATCAGCCAGAGATAAGGATAGTTTGGGTGCACACAGCCAAACTATTATTTACTCCCATTGTATCTGAGTGTGTGTGTACTTGGCATAAATAATACAGCACTGAGAGACACACTAAGTTCAAGAGTGCTTGTGAATGGATGTGTTAACTGTTTAAAGAGTGCAAAGTTTATAAAGTACAAGTAATAAGAGTCTGTTTGCAAAGACAGCTTAAAAGTTGAACGTGTCACTCAAACCATCACACATTGGTTGAAAAAGTGG
>JBBPBX010029863.1:13452-35602 GCA_038048925.1 Garcialebias charrua
CTGGACAGGTTTCCAGTCCATCACATGGACACATAGAGAAAATGAGACAAACAACCATTCACTCACTCACTCACTCACTCACTCACACCTAGGGACAATTTAGAGTTACCAATCAGTCTAACATGCATGTTTTTGGTCTGTGGGAAGAAAGTACCCAGAAAAAACCCACGCATGCACAGAGAGAACATGCAAACTCCACCCAGAAAGGCTCCCGTCTGGGACTTGAACCGGGGCAACCTATTCGCTGAGAGGCGGCAGCTCTACCAAATGTGCCACCATGCTGCCTTGGGTAAAACTAATTGACTCTATTAAATTACTAAAGACTGTGCTTAAGTTAGCACTTTAAACAACTACATGAATATTTAAACCCTATTACTTTATCAGTATTCAATAATAATTCAGACATAAAAATCTGAGGTTTCAGACAAAACTGAGAATAAGGTGGACATTTTAACTAAAGCAAGTAAAAGTTGCTTTTCTGATTTGCTGTCAGTTCCAAGCAAATATTAATATATGTAATAATAATTTTCTGATAGAAAACAAGAAGTCAATCACTGTGTGATGTCATTTCCTGTCAGGTAGACGTCAGACATGCTCCCTGAGTGTGAGCTTCCTGGGGCAGGCGTAGTAGCTGTCCTGCGGTTGCTGGATGATGTCTGGGTTGGAGTAAACGGGGGCGTTGACTTCCTCCAGGTGTGAGGGGGCCTCACGGTTACTCTGGCTTCCAGTGGTCTTCTCCTTCCTGTTCATTTCCTCATAGATGGGAGAGTGAGGCTGCGGGGTGAGGGGACGCCCCGCCTTTACCTACAACACACAACTTTTTACTTATAAAACGTTTATTCTATAAAACTATCCGAGGCATTTATTGTCTAATTAAAAAGATTGCAACATAAAAATAATTAACTACTGTGATAAATCTGCAAATTCATTTATTATGAGAAGATATGCAATTATCTTAGAGAAGCTTTATCTAAGCTAGTTCCTGTTCAGTGTCTGTTTTTTATTTTATTTATTTATTTAGTTTATTAAATCTTAAGAATACTATAGACATTTTGAGGTTGCAGTTTGTCACAAACTTTTCAATTACATTTTCTGTAACTTGTTAAATTTAAAATCTGACATTATTAGCTGTGCGGAAAAGACAGATGTTGATAATCAGCTCCGTATAATCACTTCTGCAGCTGTCATTTGTCATTTTCCATTGTGTGCAGCACAAAACATTTTAAAACATTCTTTCAGAAGCATTAAATAAACATTTTAATCAGGTTAATCTGTGTTAATGTGCTCTAAAACAAAAATAAAAAATACTCACACATTTCTCTATAATCATCCAGCTGAAGACCAGCAGAAGAAGTCCTGCAGCTGCAGAGATGGTCAGGAGCAGCTGGATGTGACGGTGAGAGCAGCGGCATGTTCTCCCTGCAACACAAGCAGGTCACATGTGACCCCCAGAGCCTCATTTTAAACAGCAGCACTCTGTGCTAACCACAAACCTGCACCTTCAACCAACAGGAGGGTCTTGTGTTCACTCAGGATGGTCTGAACTGAGCCGTTCGTCTCTCTGTACCTCAGCTCCCACTCGTAAAGGCCCGAGTCACTCGGCTGTAGGTGAGACATACTCACGTTGACCCCGGGTGAGGTCAGGTCTCCGCTGAGCTGCAGACGTGCCCTACGCTCCGGGTCAACCCAGACCGCCCCGCTCTCAGCCACAGACAGGAGGGTGGTCTGAGTCTGAGCCCCGTGGTGGTACAGGTGGAGGCCCCTCAGGGGACCACGGCCCTGCTGAGGGGTGCAGGAGAGCCCCAGAGTCTGACCCTCTGTCAGACGCCTAAACTCTGCACAGGCTGAAGGAGGAAGGAAATAAAAACACTAAAACAACAGCCTCATCGTCCCAATGATCCTATTCAAATTGAACAAACACAACTAGAGAAATTGTTTCCTGTGAAAATGCAGTGTCAATGCTTATTGCAGAAGAATTAGTTTAAAAAAACATGCTGATATAAACGAACAACATTAGACAAAAATAATTAGTTGAAAAGGCTAAAATTAGCATAAAACAGCTAAATAGTATACCTGAAATAGAAAAATCTGAAACTATGAAAACATCTG
The DNA here is from genome assembly GCA_038048925.1 of Garcialebias charrua. NCBI lineage: Eukaryota > Metazoa > Chordata > Actinopteri > Cyprinodontiformes > Rivulidae > Garcialebias > Garcialebias charrua. The sequence continues at coordinate 15,562 of JBBPBX010029863.1, forward strand.
AAATGAGCACAACAAGCTGAAATCGACAGAAATAAGTTAATTAGGCTGAAAGTAGCAGAATTTGCCACAAAAGTTTTTGAATTTATCTGAAAACAGCTGAAATTAGCTCAAATATTAAAAAAGAAAATGTAGCTGAAAAGGTAGAACCAACTTAAATTAGCATAAGAATACAGTAAGAACACATTTGGCCAGTTAGGTTGAAAGAAGCAGAAATTACCACCAAAAGTAGAAATTATCTGAAAAAGCTGAAATTAGCAACAACAACAAAAAGGTTGAAAAATAGCTAAAACCTCAGAAAGAAGCTGAAATTACCAGAAGAAAATGGAGAGTACATTTTTGCTGAATTAGAGAGAAAAAAGTTTAAATGAGTGCAAAACGTGATATTCGCTGAAAAAGCTTAAATTAGCATAAAACACCTAAATAGTAGCTGAATTAGTATAAAAAGCTGAAACTCGCAGAAATAAAGTTAAAGGAGCATAAGAAGCTGAAATTAGCAGCAAGGAAGGAGCACTAAAATGTTGTAGTTAATGGAAAGAAGCTGAAAGGAGCACAAAACAGCTGAAAACAAATAAAAATTTGCACCAGGAAGCTGAAAGAAGCTGAACCAGAACAAATGTGGAAGGAGCAGTAAAAGGTTGTAAACAGATCTAAAGATTTGCAGGCTGTAAAATGAGCTCAATTCATTTTATATATTTTTTTAAATGGCAGAAAAGGCTAAATATTTTTAAACGCTAAAGTTGCACCAATACCAAAAGTCATAGCAGGATTGTCCTGAAAGAGCTGAACGTTTTGATATGATTTGTTGAAACAGATTGAAAACTGATGTGAATCACGACGAAAAACATACGGAAGAAAAATGGATCACAATAGTTTGAATGCTTCACAAACATTCAGACAATGAGGCTCAGAGGACTCAGCTGTGTGCACGTAAACCTGCAAGCATCAGGACACAGTTTGATTCTTACCCTCAGAGATCTGGACCAAAAGCAGCAGATAAACTGGATTTGTCTTCATGGCTTTTGAGTTTATAAAACAGAACGTCAGAGCTCATGGTCATGGTCGTCCTCAGCTCTGCTCTGTCTTGTGAGAGGTTCTGGACACCCCCCACCCTCTTCCCCACACACAGTCCATACATATTGTTCTTCACCTCAGAGCAGGAAGAGAAGCTTCAAAGCAGACGGTGAAGTCATGTCCTGTGTTTAATCTGATGCACCTTTTCTGAACGTTGAAGTCAAACTTCAGAATTTATGAAAATGGACCAATCAAAGCCTTATTATGCTCCAACATTAATAGTTTAACACTGATCACTCACTTGTTTTTATATATCCAAGCTCTTTTAAAAAGTCAAACAAGTAAAGATGATCAGTCACGTGTTCTGTCTGATGAGAAGCACTAAAGTGGAACGGTGTTAGTATTTATTTCTAATTACTGTTTAATCCAGATAAAGCTCTTTAGTCAACGCACAAGGATAAAAAATGTAAAATGATGCACAAAAACCTGTCACATTAAAAAAAAAAACTAAATAAATAAATATGGGACTTTACTGTTGCGAGCTCGTCCACTTTAAATAAGTTAAAAATAAGTTAAAATCAATCGTTTGTCCTAACTTTAGATTTTGGACAAAGTGAAATTATTTAAATTCCTTGAGTTTTTATTCCACGTGCTGTATTTTATTTTATGTTTCAAGCTTGGTGTGAAACATTGGTATTTCATAACTTAAAGTACTATAAAAATAAAACTTTTAACAAACATGACAAAATGGTGAGTTTTTTAGAAAAATACTTCTGGACAGAAGTCGAAACGTTTTCTGCAACAAATAAAGTCCAGTTGATCCTGTATTGAACGCCTTTTTTGATAACAATAAGAGCAGAAGTTACAAGAATAAAATATAAGTTTTATTAGTTTTTTTTTGTTAACAACCACCAGGTTTAATATCAGAAACATGGCATTTAAAACAGAAAAATAAAATCGTGCGCATGTTTGATGTGTTTCTTGTCTGAACTGAGCTGAAAGTGGCCTCAGAGAGTGTGGAGCCAACTAGCAGCTGATTAGATGATTGCACTCAGGTGTGGCTCTGCAGGGTTTAAATTGCACCCCTGTGCTACCTCAGTCACTGTCTTGTGGCTCTGAAGGAAACACTTGCAGTCTGAATCTGGTAGCTGCTGCAGTTTGAGACCTCATGGAGACTTTGAGGCTTTGGATCAGCGTCCTTTTAGGGATCTGTCTGACTGGTTCATCTCTTGCCTTTTCCCAAGCGCTCTTCCACCAGCATGCTGATTCTTTACAGAGGGCCCATCCTCCACAGAGGCCTTCTCATAATGTGGCCCAGCAGCAGCAGCTGGAAGAGCCGCAGCAGGTGAACACGGTCACTGTGATCTGCCACCCAGACTCTCTGGAGGTTGTGATCGCAGCCGACATGTTTGCAGTCGGAGCTCCTGTTGACAGCCACCAGCTGCACCTCGGTGTGGAGAACAATGACTTCTGCAGGGCTGAGCCTACGTCGCCAGAAGAGTACAGGATTCTTGTTGGACTAGATGACTGTGGCATGAGGCATTGGGTAACTTATCTCCTTTTGGCTTTTAATTTTATTTTAATGTATATATTTTTAAACTATAACTTCTGCTTCTAATGGTTTTGTAGATGACTGCTGACTCCCTGGTCTACACAAACCTCCTCATCTACTCTCCCATGGAATCTCCTTCTGGAATTGTTCGCATGGATGAGGCTGTAATTCCAGTCGAGTGTCATTATGAAAGGTCTGGTTTTTTCTTTTTCCCCGATTTTTGTTTTAACCAGTTCAGATACCCTGAAACGGACTCCGGTGTTTCTTTCCCCTCAGGAAGTACAGCCTGTCCAGTTCTTCCCTCATGCCAACCTGGATTCCCTTCACGTCAACTCAGTCTGCAGTGGAAACCTTGGAGTTTAACCTGAAGATCATGTCAGGTGAGTTGGTTTCTACTTCTACAACCGTTGCGCTGTAACTTCTGCTCACTGCTGTTCCTTCCAGATGACTGGATGTATGAAAGGGGTTCCAACATGTTCCACCTCGGAGAACCCATCAACCTGGAGGCCTCGGTGCGAGTCGGTCACCACATGGGGCTCAGGGTGTTTCTGAGCAGCTGTGTGGCCACGCTCCAGCCAGATATCTACTCTGATCCTAAATACATGTTCATTGAAGATGGGTAAGAACTGGGCTGACGTCTGAAACTTTGGACTTATTGTTCCTCATTATGTTTCTGTCTAAAATTTGTCTAGTTACTATACCCTGATAGGTTACTCAGGTTGTTTGAACTCGTTGTCTTTCTAAAGGTGCCTGGTTGACTCTCAGCTTCCAGACTCAAAGGCCCACTTCTTATCCAGACTTCACGAGGACAAGCTGCAGCTGACCATTGAAGCCTTCAAGTTTCATAACGATGACCATAATCAGGTGGGGGTGTTGTCTTGCACTAGAATTCACAACTTTTAAAACTGCTTTTAACTGTCTTTACCCTTGCAGCTCTACATCACTTGCCACCTGAATGCTGTGCCGGTTAACGATGCTGAAGCACCGAACAAGGCCTGCACTTTCATCAATGGAAGGTAAGTATGACGTCTGCATGTGACTTGATGAGGAGGCTGCAAACTAACTTGTTCTTTCCAGGTGGCGTTCTGCTGATGGAAACGACTACTTGTGTGGTTACTGTAAAAACCAAAACGAGGCCTACGCAAAGTCCGTCTCTGGTGTGTTCGGTCCTCGAGCCTTTGGAAGTCTAGCAGAATCTGAGCACATGTGGAGGACTGGACTGAAGACTAATAAAGGTGGTGTGTGTGTGTGTGTGTGTGTGTGGGGGGGGTGGTTTACATGATATTCTAAATAATAAATGTGTCTTGCAGTTTGGGACCATGAAGCAAGACTGGGACCACTAGCTATTCTTCCACAAAGGAAAAGTTTCCCCCTGCCTGCAGAGGAGCTCCCTGAAGTTCTCCAGAACCTCCTCAGACCTGCACTGTACGGAAGCTACTGGAGGAGTGGACTGAACCGTTTTGGTGAGTTGAGTTGAGTCAAATTTTTTAAAGTCTTTGTACTGAATAACTAAATGTTTGTTAAATTTCCCTCCAGCTCAAGGACTGCACCCTGACTTCACACCAGAGCTGGGAGCTGAAATGGAAGAGGAACTGAATGAAACTGAGGAGCAAACTGAACCAGAACACCACCTGGAACCAGAACACCACCTGGAGCTGGACACCAAATCTGTGGTGCTCAAGAATGCAACTGTCTCCAATCGCATCGACGGAAACCTTTTTGGGAAGACTACGATGACCTCTGTAAACTCTACTCAGGCTACCCTTTCAGAAACGACCAACCCAAAATAAAGATTTAAAGATTTTGACCTTTTTAAGTTTGCTTCCTTCTCGTATTTGGTGGTTCAACCAGTACCATAACTTGTGCCTTTAGTGGATTTAAGACTAAAATGTTTACACAACTCGACTAAACAACTTTGACATCAAGATTCCTTGTGTCTAAAATCTTCAACTAAGTAAATGTCTACATGCAGTTTGCCTGAATTGCATCTTACACATTGAACTTGGAGCTACGAACTAGTGCTAAAATAACTGTGGACTACTACAGTATATGGATGCACTTTTTTTTCTTTTTTTTTTTTTTTGTGACCTACCCCAATTTCAGCGTTTGCAAGGCTATTACTCGGGAAATTCGATTTTTGGGTATTTTTGCAACTCTTGAAGCTCTAAAAGTCTGACCATTTTAGAATTTTAGAATTGAGTCAATCTACAAGAAAATGGAAGACTCTGAACTGACAACGACTGCAAGACATGGAGCTGATGAAAATCCTAGAAAAATTGCAACCTCCATTGTTTTGGAACTAATGGAAGTTAAGCATATTTTACTTGGAAGATCTAAAGTCTTGCAGGACATTAAATAGCTTTGCTATTTGGGCTGATTAGGACCCAGTGAGTATACACCCTGAATACTCAAAAATCCAGGAAGAATCTAAAAGGAAGTCTGGTCCTCTGGACATAAAAAAAAAAAAAAGACTTCCTCTTTCTGAGATGCTGTATTCAGCTCGGTCTCAGTAAAAACTTAACATGTCTGAGAAATGTCCACTTATGAGGAAATTTAATCTCAACAGAATACAATGGTCACAGGTGCAATGTGCAAAATTCTAATTTGGTGCCTGAACACAAACTTGAGAGCAGAAACTGAGCCATTTGAGCAATACAGTATATAGCTCATCTGGGTTACTGTTTCAGGGAGTTTAACAAAATAAAAAAATTTAAACATTTTTCACTGTTACCGTTCCGATCATTTCAATAAACATTTCACACGAGTGAAAGGCTGTGACGTCTGTAAACAGGAACACCTTGCATGTAACACAATGTACTAGTTTTCCCAGAGCAGCCTTTTGCTCTGCAGCGTGCTGCATTCTTGGTTTACCACCTTTTGGCAGACGTACATTAGCCCTCCTGTGCACTGAGAAACGGGGCACTGCTGTCAATGGATGCTTTTTCCCGTAGACTAGTCGTCTTCCAGCTCTGAAGAGTCATAGTTGTCATTGTCTCGGTGGGCCAAGAAGGTTGAGGCCACTTCCATATAAAATTCTCTGAATTGTGCTCTTTGTGGACTTCACGTCTGCCTTCAACACCATGATCCCCCAAACCCTGATGGACAAACTATTCACACTTGGACTAAGCCCCTCCATTTGTAACTGGGTACTAGACTTTTTAACAAACAGACCTCAGTCTGTGAAGATCCACAACTTCTCCTCCACCATAACCCTCAGCACTGGCTCTCAAGGATGTGTGCTGAGCCCTCTCCTGTTCACTCTGCTCACATGTGATTGTGCAGCCACCCATCCAGGCTGTCACATTGTAAAGTTTGCAGATGACACAGCTGTGGTGGGATGCATCACAAACAATGAGTCCAGCTACAGGCAGGAGGTGGAACACCTGGAGAGCTGGTGCAAGGACAATAACCTTCACATGAATGTGAAGAAGACAAAGGAGATGATTGTGGACTTCAGAAGGAACAAACAAACACACACCCCACTGAACATAAGTGGATCTGCAGTGGAAGTGGTCTCCAGCTACAAGTACTTGGGTGTACACATGAATGATAACCTCAGCTGGAGCAACAACACCACCAGCCTGATCAAGAAAGGTCATCAGAGACTCTACTTCCTCAGACGGCTGAGACGAGCTGGTCTGAGTAGCCCAGTCCTCACCTCCTTCTACAGGTGTGCAGTGGAGAGCATCCTGTGCTCCAGCATCAATGTGTGGCATGGAGGCTGCACAGTTGCAGAAAGAAAAGCTTTACAGAGAGTGGTGAAGGCTGCACAGAAGATGTTGGAGTCAGTCTCCCCACCATCACAGACATTTACACCTCCAGATGCAGGAAGAGAGCCACCTGCATCATGAAAGACCCCACTCACCCAGCACACACACTTTTTGCCCCACTCCCCTCAGGAAGGAGGTTGAGGAGCATCAAATGTAGAACCACTAGACTGAGGAACAGCTTCTACCCTGAGGCTGTTAGACTCATGAATAAATAAATAATAAGAATAATCACTGCAAAATATCACATCATGCTGATGCTGATCTGTTTTCTTGTTGCTGTGTTCATCTGTGACCATCTGCTCATACAGACTCATGTTCGTGCGGCTGTTTGTAATGATTTTTTTTCTATTACATTAGTGCTTAGTGTATTTCTAGTTGATGTTTTTCTTAGTTAATCCTAGATGTTATTACTGTTTTTCTCTTACATTTTGTTGTTGAATGTAACTGGGACCCTGTGTACATAATCTCGTTTCATCACATGTACCACATGCGGTGCAAATGACAATAAAGATTCTCTGACTCTGACTCTCTGAAATTCAAGGAACAGCGTGGTGTTCTTCTTTGGTGTACCACATACCATGAGGTCTTTGCAGTACAATAGCCAGATCAGTAAAGTGCATTAGCATCTGATGCGCCATTTCTTTGTATGAACATGATAGTAACTCATTCTATGACGAGTGATTACCTCAGTCCGAAAAATGTGTCATGTATGAACTTTTCAGTGATGGCAGGGAATCTCAAGGCTTTGGACCAGTACATTCTGATTGCAGTATACAAGACATCAAAATACAGGCAACAAAAAGTTATCAAGTCCATCAATTGAGTTTTGTGGGCCCCTCTTAGAGCCAGTGATGATGTAGCATTAGAGCAATCTCCAATCATTTTCATCAAATCGTTATCATTGAACTGTTCTATGTAGTCCAGTAAAGTCCAGCCCTCTTGGTCCTGCACGGTTTCCTGCTCATGCTCAAACTGGGCTTGATTTGGTGTAAGAAGAAGGTCTCCATCGCATCACATGCTCTTTTTTGGACAGCGGTTGATGGCTTGGTCCTGGTGTCTTCAGTCATGGTCGTCAGGGGCATTGCTTGAAATATTAGCCTCATCCTGCTGTGTCTGAGAGCAACATCTGGGAGGGTGAGGCAATGCTACAATCTGAATGAGATCCATCATATTCATCATTGTGATATTTACGTCCCCTGATAGGGTTAGAAGGCTGTATGAGGTCCTCACACCCACTACTGTCCTCACTGCTGCTTGGCTCCTGTTGTGGGGGTTGACATTCAGCATCCCCCACGAGATCATTTATGTCTGACAAATCTTCTACCTCTGAGTTGTCTCCATCAATTAGCCCCATTACTAGCATTTATGATACATATGATTACATGGTGGGATTTGTTTTGATCAGTTTTGGTCCTGTCTGTGTTCTATTGGCCATTTAGTTATCTTTTATTTGTATCTATATTTTTATTTTATGTCCACTGTGTTTGTTTGTTTCTATTGTACAGCACTTTGGATGGCCTTGTTGCTGTTTTAAGTGCTCTATAAATGAATTGGAATTGTATGGTATATAATCGTTTTCAGATTATATACCATTTACTTCCGGCACTTGGCAAAGCAGGTCACTTCTCTTTCTGCTTCTCTCCTCCCTAAAGTTTTCCTCCTCCCTGCTTTTGCATTTTTGTCTCGTCTGTAACTCTTCAGCGCTCACTCGAACCAATTTGAAAATGGATTTAATTGCGTGGGCTGTTTCCTCTATCGATAAATTTTTTTCCACGAAGCGCTCCGGACCAGGAGAACCGGCGTGCCCCCTTGACACGCATGCGGTGGGCTACATTATGGACTCGTGGGGGCGAGTGGAAGTTAATGTGTCTGACCATTCTTTCTATCGAAGACGTGGAAGATTTGTGGATTATTAGAATATTGGTGGCAGCTGCTCTGCTTTTTGGCATTGGTGGAGGTTTCTGCTACTGGAAGCTGAGGGAGACTGCCGCAGCAATCAACGCGCTGGCGAAACTTCCTGCCTAACAAGATTCTTTGATCCGGGCTATGACCTCAACGACCCAGCTGTTGTATGAGCTGAATCGCACGATGGGAGCAGTGGTGGACAGCCGCGGACCTGCAGTGCGTTTTGGGACTCGTTTACAGCCGACCGGGCTTCATCAGGGCACAGATGGGGATTTGTAGCTCGGAACCTCACATGATTCGGCGATTTGGACCTAGACAGCACCTGGACTTCAAGGCTGCAGTCAAAGTACACTGTAGCCTGGCCTGAAAATAAATAAAGCAACTAATCTAATCGGGACTCAGAGCAACCTTGAAAAGAGGCTGACTGCAAACTTCTCCTGGAGTCGAAAGCTGTTGAAAACTGTCGCTGCCCCCCTCCCCCCAGAGGTCTCTGTGTGCATTCAGATGGAGCCGAGCTGAGGCCATCTGCAGACTGTGCTTATCTGAAATGATTACTCACGGACTATCTCCCTGCTTGCCATCAAATGCAACATGTCTTTGTCTTTATCCGTGCTGAAGCTGGTAGAGTTTTTTTGACTTTATCATAGAGTGTCCTAAGACAAAATGTGATAGATTCTTTTTGGAATACCAATGATTATCCGACTGCTTGTTCCTTTTTCCATATCTGATTGTTGGCGGCGCGGTTTAATTACTGCTGCGGCTTCCGTGCATACGTCCCTCTTCGGATGGTGCGCGCGCCAATTGCAAAACTTTGTACCTTGGTACAAATATGCCAATAAAGATGTAGTAATATAGGCGGGTGGTCAGTTTACTGACTTACCTATATTTTAGATGAAAGGTTTGAGCAGATTTTATCTACACAAATCTATCATTAATATTCGCGAGTTCACCCTTTTTCCGGATTAAATTGCTTTGACTGTGACTAGACAAAATGTAATTTCACGAGAGACTTCAACTTATGTTGGTCCACCAGAAAATAGACCTTTTATTGAAACAATCATAAAAGTACATTAAACATTTGTATCGATATTAGCTCTGATTTACTAACTACTTTGACAAGAATTCAAATTAAAAACAAACAGACAGTTAGAGTCTAACTCCTGTTGGCACATTTACTTAACAGATTGATGACTTAAGAAAAATAAGAAATAAGAGGAAGGATTAGAGTGAAAGCTAAGTTTAAAGGAAGTTAATTATTTTGAAATGACAGGGTGACACTTTTCCCCATACGAGTTAACAGCTGGGCTCCCGCACGCTCAGCCCACAACCACGACTCGTGGTTGTGGGCTCGATTTTTCATCCCCATAGGCAGAAGGTCTCTGAAGGACAACAGGAAAACTGTTTACATAAGCGGCCTTCTGCCTATGGGGATGAAAAATCCATCCGTTATTTTGTTAAACCAGCCAATAGCCATTCAGGAGGTGGGCAGACTCCGCCCTCCATATAAAGTCTTACTTCCCTTTTGACTTTAGTGCGTTGGAGAGAACTAACTAAACAACTTGGTTTTCTCTGGAAGCTGGAGACGTTGTGGTCATTTTGTCAATTAGACCTACGTTTCTTAGCCGGGTTACAGTAAAGCCTACTGTGACTCACTCACTCCTTTCTGAAAGAATTTGTTTTCTGAAAGTTTTATTTTGAAGTTCAGCCAGGACGTTGACCTTGTTTCCTGCCGAGAGGGGCGAGTTTCCTCGTATCTTGGAATCAGCACACACACGCTGAAGTTTCAACTGGACGGCTGTTGGACAAAACAATCCACTGAGTGTGTCCAGATACTTCTCAACTCTTATCTACAGAGACGAAGCTTCAACAGGTAACGAGTTGTGGTTGTGGGCTGAGCGTGCGGGAGCCCAACTGTTAACTCGTGTGGGGAAAAGTGTCACCCTCCATCCATCCATCCATCCATCTTCTTCCGCTCATCCGGGGTCGGGTCGCGGGGGTAGCAGCCTAAGTAGGGAGGCCCAGACTTCCCTCTCCCCAGCCACTTGGAGCAGCTCCTCCGGGGGAATCCCAAGGCGTTCCCAGGCCAGCCGAGAAACATAGTCCCTCCAGCGCGTCCTGGGTCTTCCTCTGGGTCTCCTCCCGGTGGGACATGCCCGGAACACCTCACCAGGGAGGCGTCCAGGAGGCATCCTAACCAGATGCCCGAGCCACCTCAACTGGCTCCTCTCGATGTGGAGAAGTGTCACCCTGTCATTTCAAAATAATTAACTTCCTTTAAACTTAGCTTTCACTCTAATCCTTCCTCTTATTTCTTATTTTTCTTAAGTCATTAATCTGTTAAGTAAATGTGCCAACAAGAGTTAGACTCTAACTGTCTGTTTGTTTTTAATTTGAATTCTTGTCAAAGTAGTTAGTAAATCAGAGCTAATATCGATACAAATGTTTAATGTACTTTTATGATAGTTTCAATAAAAGGTCTATTTTCTGGTGGACCAACATAAGTTGAAGTCTCTCGTGAAATTACATTTTGTCTAGTCAGAGTCAAAGCAATTTAATCCGGAAAAAGGGTGAACTCGCGAATATTAATGATAGATTTGTGTAGATGAAATCTGCTCAAACCTTTCATCTAAAATATAGGTAAGTCAGTAAACTGACCGCCCGCCTATATTACTACAAAGATATATTCTATTCTATATAATCTGTATCATAAGATTAGGCTGCTACCCCAGCGACCCGACCCCGGATAAGCGGAAGACAATGGATGGATGGATGGATGGATTGATGGATAATCGTTTTCAACAGAAATGACAAAACTTAGTCCCTCTGACCATATAAGTGGACAGATCGAGGGACTAGTTTTCAACAGTTGTGAGTCCAGCTATGTTGGATGGTCTGGAGACAGTAGCATTGACAAAAATACAGGAGAAATAACTGGAAGTAGCAGAAATGAAGGTGTTGAGGTTAAGGATGATAAGTTTAGGAATGAGATCATCAGAGGTACAGCACAGGTTGAACAACTGGGAGATAAAGTTAGAGGCCAGTTTTGACATGTCCAGAAGAGGGACAGTGGGTATATTGGTAGAAGGGTGTTAGAAATGCAGCTGCCAGGAAAAAGACAAAGAGGAGATACCTGTATGTGGATGCAGGTAGAACATGAAGGTAGTTGGAGTGAGAACAAAGTGAGATGGAGGAGGATGACTCTGTGACGACCCCTGAAGATGGAAAAGCCCCCAAAAAAAGAACTGCATTACTAGCATTTATGGTACCGTATGATCATTAACAACAGAAATAACAAAACAAAGTCACTCTGACCACATAAGAGGACATCACGATTTGAACACTTTTATCCACATCTGAACAAGAATCAACCATGAAATTTAATTGATTTTGTTGTTTTGTTTTTTTTTTGTTTTTGTGGATCATGACAGTTTTGTTTTGTTTTTATCTTACCTGGACAAAGTTTGAATCAGGAGTTTCCATCTGAACTTCTGTGTTGTCTGCGATTTTGGATCTAACCTGTACTGTGTTATACACATCTGCCACCACTGGATGGCAGTAAATGACCTTGTATGTGGGCACCAGGTCCTTGCAGAGTAAAATTTATTATTTTGGTCTAGACAACCCAAAATGTGATGTCCTCATGAGTGGATGTCATGTCTTAGGTGGCAAAAATTATAAACCAATTAAATGTGGAGTCACGTGACGCGCTTGACAAGATGGCTGCCTAGGAGAGCTGTGAGCCTTCCCTCATACCCCATTTATGCTTATAAATTACACAAGGAGCTGAATAATCAGCGTCCTATACCGGACAATACCTTTGCGCTATTGGCAACATGTCTAAGGCGACCAGAAGTACAGCCAAACTGAGCGTGGCTGGAGGAGGCGGTAAAGGTAGCGAGGCGGCTAATGCTAACCAGGCGAGCCTAGCTCAGGAGGAGGCTAACCGGGTCTTTACCTCTGAAACAACGAGTGGGGCAGCATCAGGTGTGCCCAGCGAGTTAGCTGTGGAGCTGGCTAAACTCTCGGCTCTTATCATAGAAAAATCTGAAAGCCATGATAAGAAGCTTGAAGAAATACGAAAAACAACGAATGCAACTGAGAGGAAAATTGCGGACATTGCTAGCCGGATTTCTGAAGTAGAGGATCGGCTCTGTTTTCTAGAAGATGCACACCAGAAGCAAGTGGCTAACCTCTGGCTTCCAGCGCCGAAGTGGAGATACTGAGGGAGAAGATTGATGACATGGAAAACAGAGAACGTAGGAATAATTTGTGTTTTCTGGGTTTTGCTGAATCTTGTGAAGGAAATGACATTGTGGCATTTCTAAAAGCAACTCTACCATCACTTCTCAACATTGATTTTCCCGGAGGATTAGATATAGAGAGGGCACACAGACTGGGTCCATCGCTTCAAGGTAAGGGCAATCGGCCCTTGTTACGAAATCGCTTCTCTCCTCAGCTCGTTCTTTTTACTGGAGAGTAGGACCGCAACTATAAGTGCGTGATGAGAAAGAAAAGAAAAAAAAGAAAAAAAACTGGCACCAGAGACGGAACACACAGTGAGGTGAGCTTACCTTTGAGATGTCCGATCAGAGTCTTAATCAGCTGACATCCTGGAAAGGGGCGATCCCGCACGATCCTTCATCCGTCACTGTTCAATAGTTGTTTTTGTTTTCCTTTATAGTTTTTCTCTTTTCTTAAAAACGCACCACTTGTGTTTCCATCGGTGGTTGATGTTTCGCAGGCGTGTTAACTTCCCCGGTATATGTAATCTGTTAGCGTCCAGCCGGTTCATCCAAAACAAACTCCTTCCTGGCCAAAACCATCCGACGCTCCCCTCTGGGTTCCGTCCCGAGGTAAATGCTCTGTTTCTTTCTCCAGAGCCTTCCGCACCGTCCTTTTAGATATTTTCTTCTTTACAAAACTCCACTGCTGCAGTAGCGTCCAACACGCCACTCCATCTCTCAAAATCACCCCGCAGGTGTGCTACCAGCGCAGCTAAAAACACTTAGACTGGCTGAGCCCCGCCCCCCTCCACCAGTGAACCATCAAAGGTGCCAAAAAATAAAAATAATAAACAAACAAAAGATGAAAAAATGTGACCACGTAACACTTCCCCCCTAAACAAAAACAAAACAAATATATATATATTTTTTAATATTGTTATTTTTATTTTTAGTCCAATAAACTTCCTACATCTTCAACCTATTCCTCACATTCTTGACAGAACATCAGCAATTACATTATCTTTCCCCGCGATGTGTTCTATCATCAATCAATCAATCAATCCATTTTATTTATAAAGCACCCTTCATACTAAAAGCAGCTCAAAGTGCTGTACAGAATTATAAAACAATAAACTCACAAAATTAAAGCAAACGACACGCACAAAATATTAAATACAGTAGTATGGAAAATGTATAGATTGAACAGAGATGAACCAGTTCAGGAAATGCAGTTAAAAAGATGGGTCTTGAGCCTGCTCTTAAAAACAACAACATTCTCTGCAGCCCTCAGGTTCTCCGGCAGACTATTCCACAGACGGGGGCCATAGTACTGGAAAGAAGCCTCACCGTAAGTGTGAGTTCTGACTTTTGGAACTGTTAGTAGTCCAGTACCAGAGGACCTTAATGTTCGCGGGGGTTCATAGGGCAATAGCAGCTCTGCAAGATAAGATGGTGCGAGACCATTGAGACATTTAAAAACCACTAAAAGAATCTTAAAATCAATCCTGAGGCGCACAGGGAGCCAATGCAATGATTTTAAAACAGGTGTAATATGAGCCTGCCTTCTGGTCTTGGTTAGCACACGAGCAGCAGAGTTTTGTAACAGCTGAAGGCTGGACAATTTTTTCTTAGGGAGACCAGAAAGCAGTGAATTACAGTCTAAACGACTAGAAATAAAAGCATGCATCAAATTCTCAGTATTGGTCATAAGATTGTAAGGCTGTAATATCAAGCCCCACCGGAAAATTCGCTGATTTTTCATTTTAAACTTTTCCAGAAAGGTAAGTGGGTTATGATCAGTATACACTTTAACAAAGTGTGCACCACTTGACACATAGATCTCAAAATGCTGAATGGCAAGTACCAGAGCCAGAGCCTCCTTTTCTATAGTGGAATATCTGTGTTGATGCAGATTTAACTTCTTGGAAAAATAAGCCAGAGGTCTGTCTACTCCGAAATTATCTTCTTGTAAGAGTACAGCTCCTACCCCTACATCACAAGCATCAATAGCTAGCTTAAATGGCAAAGAAAAACTGAGAGCTGTTAGGATAGGTTCGCAGGACAAAATGGCCTTAAGTTGTTCAAATGCCATTGTACAAGAATCTGTCCAAACAAACTTTGTAGACTTCCGTAATAGATCGATTAATAGATCGTAATAGATCAGTTGCTGGTGCTGTCCTCAGACAGCGTAAGGCGATCATTCATCAAGATTAACGCCCGGAAGGCCTCTGGTCCTGACAACATACCTGGTCGTGTGCTGAAGGACTGTGCAAGGGAACTCGCAGCGGTCTTCACGGACATCTTTAACATCTCACTGAGCCAGGCCATCGTCCCCACCTGTTTCAAAGCCACCACCATCATCCCTGTCCCAAAGAAGGCAACGCCCGCATGCCTCAATGACTATCGCCCAGTAGCACTCACCCCCATCCTGATGAAGTGCTTTGAACGGCTAGTCATGAAAAGCATCACATCTGGCCTCCCTGCCTCCCTGGATCCCTTCCAATTTGCATACCGACCTAATCGCTCAACCGACGATGCCATCTCCTCTGCCCTCCACACAGCTCTCACACATCTGGACACGAAGGACTCTTATGTTAGAATGCTGTTCATCGACTTCAGCTCAGCATTCAACACCATCATCCCCCAACAGCTCATCCTTAAACTGGACAGTCTGGGGCTGAACACCTCAATGTGTAACTGGCTGCTAGACTTCCTGACCGGGAGACCACAGACAGTACGGGTCGGGAGTAACACATCTAGCACCATCACATTGAACACAGGGGCCCCACAAGGATGTGTGCTGAGCCCCCTTCTATTCACCCTGCTAACACACGACTGCACACCATCATACAGCTCCAACCACTTCATCAAGTTTGCGGACGACACAACAGTGGTAGGTCTCATCAGCAACAACGATGAGACGGACTACAGGAACGAGGTGAGCCGCCTGGCCTTGTGGTGCGGACACAACAATCTCACTCTCAACGTGGAGAAGACAAAGGAGATTGTTGTGGACTTCAGGAAGAGGGATGCCCAACATGCCCCTCTGACCATCAACAGCACCGCAGTGGAGAGAGTAGACAGCACCAAGTTCCTGGGAGTGCACGTCTCAGAGGACCTGTCCTGGAGCAGGAACACTGCAGCACTGGCCAAGAAGGCTCACCAGCGTCTCTACTTTCTCCGCAAGCTGAAAAGGGCTGGAGCTTCAACCCCCATCATGTGCACCTTCTACAGAGGTGCCATAGAAAGTGTCCTGACCAGCTGCATCACTGTGTGGTTTGGTGCATGTACTGCATCCTGCCGCAAGAGCCTCCAGCGCATCGTGAGAGCAGCTGAGAAGATCGTCGGCACCTCCTTCCCCTCACTGCAGGACTTACACAGCAAACGCCTCACTCGGAAAGCCCTCTGCATGGCAGGTGATCCCACACACCCACTACACAGCTGCTTCAGCCTGTTGCCATCAGGGAGGAGACTGAGAAGTCTCCAGGCTCGAACCAGCAGACTGAGTGACAGCTCTGTTCATCAGGCAGTCAGGATGCTAAACACTCTGCCTGCTCTGCCCCCCCTCCCATTTGAACTGCCTTAACACTAAAAACTTTCTCACACATTACCACACAACACAAAGATTTTAACACTGGACTCTATGTCATCAAGCGGGTTATTCACTAAACTCTCGGTCATGTGCTCATTCAGTCTGCACTACTTCTCATATTTGCACTAATGTTTGTATTACATCACTGCCTATAGTCATAATACTGTTTACATTCTCTGTTTACATACTACTGTTTACATTCAATGTTTACATTTATTAATACTGTTTACATTTATTACTACTGCTTACATTTATTACTACTGTTTACATTTACACTACTTTTATATCTACACCACTGCTGATACATATACAGTATTCTCTGACCAGCCTCATTTAAGGATGCCCAATGTGCCTTACTGCATATGCCACTTTTGCCTCTATAACAACATCAACTACCTCATACATATACTGTGTACATTAACTCATATGCTGCTTTGCCACTTTGCAAATGTCAATGCTAGAACCTTTAGTTTATTTTATAGTTATACTTTTTATACTTTTTTATACTAGTATGCAAAAACTCAGGACAGTATTATGTTCATTAAATGTTTAGTTTTAGTTTTAGTTTTAGAGTTGGTGTAAATTTTCATACTCTTATACCACTATGCAAAAACTCAGGACAGTGTTACAGTTTTACTATTTTATGCTTATGTCTATTATTATATGTTTCAGTGTTTCAATGTTTAAGTGGTTACTGTTGCACCGAGGGACTGAGAGAAACGCAATTTCGGTCCTGTGTATGTCCTGTACATATTGCAGTTCTGACAATAAAGTTGACTTTGACTTTGACTTAAAGGCGAAGCCACTGTAGCAAAATTTGGGACAAACTTTCGGTAGAACCCAGCCATTCCAAGAAATCTCATAAGTTATTTCTTAGTCTTTGGAGCTGGCATCTGAGCTATAGCTTGCACTTTAGCAGCACGAGGTCGAACTTCGCCTCGTCCTACTACTGTACATGTCCAAGGTAGGTTATGGAAGCCTTGCCTATCTCACTCTTTGGCAAGTTGATAACAAGTCCAGCCTCTTCTAATCTCTCAAATAAGTGTGTCATATCTTCCATGTGCTGTTCCCAAGTATCAGCATACAACACTACATCATCAATGTAAATTGTACAGTTCGACAAACCTTCTGTGACCCGAGTCATTAACCTCTGGAAAGAAGCAGGGGCATTTTTAACCCCAAAAGGTAACACCTTAAACTGGTATAAGCCATCAGTTGTACAAAAGGCAGAGATTTCCTTTGCCCGTTCTGACAAAGGGACTTGCCAGTATCCTTTCAGAAGGTCAAACTTTGAAACAAACTTGGCTGAACCAATTCGATCAATACAATCCTCTATTCTAGGGATCGGAAAAGAGTCAGACTTAGTTATAGTGTTTACTTTTCGGTAGTCAATACAATACAATACAATACAACTTTATTTATAAAGCACTTTAAAACAACACCGTTGG
Source organism: Garcialebias charrua (assembly GCA_038048925.1). Lineage (NCBI taxonomy): Eukaryota > Metazoa > Chordata > Actinopteri > Cyprinodontiformes > Rivulidae > Garcialebias > Garcialebias charrua. The sequence continues at coordinate 33,063 of JBBPBX010029863.1, forward strand.
CCAAAGTGCTGTACACCAACACAGACAAGCATACAACCAGAGGTGGGTAGAGTATTCAAAATTTTTACTCAAGTAAAAGTATTGTTACTTGAACCAAATATTACTCAAGTAAAAGTAGTGAGTAGGCATCCAAAAATTTACTTGAGTAAAAGTAAAAAAGTACTTTGATTATAACCTACTCAAGTAGTGAGTAACTGCGGAGTACCATCTCGTGTCATTAAATTATAACATGCAAATGTATTTACAAGGAAACATAACTTTTAATGAGACTGAATATACATTGTTATAAATAAAAACACAAAGGCAAAAGGATTTAGAAATAAACCACTTATCTTTTACATTGTTATAAATAAAAATAAATAAAAAACACAAAGGTAACTGTATCCAAAATAATTCAGCTAAATACTGTATTAATAAACTTTCTGCAAAACTTTGTTTCTACCAGTTGGAACTCATTTTCTTACATTTTGACATCCTATAAACAGAACTAACTGTTTAAGTATAAACTGAAACACAGTCCTACACATCAGGCAAAGGACTGTGTATTCCTGAACTTAATCAGTAGAACAACTGACAGCATAAACTCAATGAAACATTATTCAATAATGTGACTGTTAAGCTTTAAGAGTACCGTAGCTGGCCCTCAAGGTTTTTGCAGTGAAGCTGTGATCTCTTAGCAGTTAAAAGGAGTCCTGCATGAATAAAGAGTCTCTCACAAGCTGCAGGTGCTGGAAGACTTGTGTTGACTTTGAGTGACAACCGCTTGATTTGAGGAAAAGAGTGTAACAGAGCCATACCTCCAGTGGATGGACATGAAAGATACCTCTCCAGCTCTCCTGATTTTCTGGTCTTAATGGATCCAAAGAAGTCTTCTTCATCAGAGTGGCTGCTGTTTGTGCTGTTGTCATGTTAGTGTCCAAGTGATCCTTGATGTAGTTGAGACCTTTAAAAACATTTTTGCAAAGAATTACACTTATGCAGCATGTGTATGTAATGTTTTGTTATGTGCACACACACACTGATGTTTTTATATTTACCAGATTTTAAGGTCCCATCCAGCAGGGCATCGATGAGAGGTGCACACACTTTGCAAGATGATACAAGCTTCTTCCTTGTCTTGCAACGTAGTGTTGGCAGGAGGAAGCCCATGTGCACAGAAGATTCTCACACTCTTCATCGGTGGCTCATCAGAGGAGGAGGATTTTCGCTTCTTGTTGGAATCTACCAACTCAGTGTATTTCATCAAGCTGTTCGAGTGGATCCTCTGTTCACAAATAAATAAATAAATAAATAAAACAGAATAAGAATATATAATCCACACATCAAACATTTCAGATAAACCTATTACATTTTCAAAGACATGCCAAAGCATTGAGTTAATAATAATGATTTTAAAAAGCCCTAGTTTGTACTGTAATGTTCAAATATGAAACCAAAGCAGTTTGCCAGGGCAAAATGTTTTTAGTTTATTTTAGAGAGAGAAAAAGATACTTTCAAGCCCAAAACCGCAATCATAACTGGATAACAACAAATTCAAATATACTTTTTTTCCCTGAAAAGTTACAAGAAGAAGCCTTTTTAAATCAGGAGCATCATGAAGAGTTTATGTCCTGATGCTGCTCAATAATTCAGGTCAAACAAATCTAACAAGGATCAGGTCTTCTGAACGGATTCTTCTTTGTTGAAACATTTCATCTGAGGAGCTGCAAAAACAGTAAAAAAAGTAGTTTAACCAGTTACTGCTGACTTCCAGAAACTAGCTACTACTCACATGTAAACAGAGGACATCTGCCCACTGATGGCTGCTTGCTATTCAACAGGAGCTGAGTGGCTCTTCACATTCTCAAGGTACAAACAATGGGGAGACCAGTCCTTTATTGTTGCCGGCTCAAAAGCCTGGAACAGCCTCCCCCTTGAGCTGCCTGCGTGCCACCTCTGATCTGACTCTGTTCAAAACCAGACTGAAGACTCACTTGTTCAAAAAAGCTTTCAGTGTGTAACTTTTATTACTTTGGTATTTTAGTATGTAGCATTTTTATTTCCATTGCCTCATTTTATTGCTGTTGCTTTTATTTTATTTTCACTGATTTATTGTACCGGTTTTTATATTTTCTGTCCTGTTAAGCACCTTGGTCAATACAAGGCATTGTAGGAAGGTGCTATACAAATAAAGTTATTTAGTGCGAATAGCTATCTTCTGGCTGAATATCAATGAACAGATTGTTCCAGTGTCTGGATGCTTAAAACCCGATCCATTTTGGAATGTAAGATTTTGCTTTGGCTATTTGATGTAACTGATAAAAACTGGTTTTGAATTGAATTGAGAAAGCTCCTCGGATGAAGAGCAAAACGTCTTCTGTTACAAATTAAGTCCAGTTGTTTCTGTATTGAACATTTTTTTAGATAAATAGTATAATACTGTGACGTTTTATGAATTTTGGTTTGTTTCCTACTAGTCCTGTATGAATCAATTGTAATAATAATAATCATTTTATTTAAAAGCGCCTTTCAGGACACCCAAGGACACTTAACAAATTGTG
>JBBPBX010029864.1:2439-18935 GCA_038048925.1 Garcialebias charrua
TCGTGACATGATGAAAATGGCCGCCGCGTACACTTTTATCGTGCTAAAAACTAGCTTTCTCTCCAACAGCAGTTGCAGAAAAGCCAGGACAGAGCCAATGTCACATGCTGTGGCCTCGATGCCTCTGTCCCCGCACCACCGCTGAAAAGCTGCCCACTAGACGCATAAAGCGTAGTTGTGGGCGGGTCACGGGCGTCCTGAATCGTCCGGACCAGGGCTGGGGTGAGGCCTAAGTTTGTTAGGCGGCACCGCTCAGCTTCCAGGCCCAAAGGCGTTGGCCTATTTCTGGGAAATGTCTGATCGCCCCTCCTGCCTGGAGGAGAGCATCCTCCCTCCACGGCAGCTGTAGGGGACTGTCCACTACCAGCTGCTGCAGGTCTGGGGACCAGGGTGCATATTTGTACTCTGGAGTCACCAGGATGAGAGACAGTTTCTCCTCCCGGACTCGTTCTAGCACTCTTGGAATGAGAGGGACTGGTGGAAAAGCGTAAAGCTTCTTTTCTGACCACCATCTGAGCGCAAAAACGTCCACTCCCAGAGGGGGGTCGTCTTTTGGGTTCAGTGAGCACCAGAGTGCACACTTCCTGTTGCTTCGGGCTGCAAAAAGGTCTATTTCTGCACGACCGAATCTGGCCCAAATCTGATTTATTAAGTCTGAGTGGAGAGACCAGTCTCCCTGACGTGGTCCCCCTCTCGACATGATGTCCGCTCCCACGTTCAGCACTCCTGGGATGTACACTGCTCTCAGAGAGAGCAGGTTCTGCTGGGCCCACAGGAGTAGCCGCCTGGCCACGCGCAGCAGCTGAGCTGAGCGAGACCCGCCCTGGCGATTTATGTACGCTGCTGCCACCTGGTTGTCAGTGTGCACCAGTACATGTTGCTGCTGAACTAGTAGAATAATGTTCTAAAACCTTCTGGACTGTCATCAGCTCCAGAACGTTTATGTGGAGGTGGGTGTGGCTCGGCCACTCCCCTCCCACCGATTGGGAGAGGCACGTCCCCCTCCCATCCCATCAGAGACGCGTCTGTGGAAACTGGGATGTGAGGCGAAGGTGTGATCATGGAGACACCCTCCCTCAGGATGTGGGTGTTTCCCCAGAAACGCAGGTCTGGCCCCACAGATGGGGGAACCAGCACCATCCTGCGTTTTTGGTGTACTGGGTCCACGCGCAGGTTGGTAACCAACGCTGGGCCGTTCTCCTGTGTAATAAACCCAGATTTAATACCACATGAGCGGCTGCCATCAGGCCCAGAAGGCGCATCACTGCTGCCGCCGTCACCACCTTCCCTGGTTGGACGCGCTTCAGCTGTGCTGTCAGATCGGCTGCCCTCTGCTCTGACAGGCGTGCTCTCATCGAGCGTGAATCCAGTTCTACCCCCAGGTAAACAATGGATTGTGCTGGGATTACTGAACTTTTCATCCAGTTTACAGCAAATCCCAGGTCCAGCAGGTGTTCTGCTAGTACCCTGGTCTGGACTACTGCTTCCTCTCGCGACCTGCTTAAAAATAAGTGGGTCGTCTAGATAAGACAGGATCCACATCCCTGCTGAGGGAAGTGGGCGTATCGCTGCTTCCACACACTTTGAAAAAGTTCTGGGAGCTAACGAGTAGTCGAAAACGAGCCTTTTGAACTCAAACTGGTTCCCCTGGAAGGAAAAACCCCAGGTATTTCCTGTGATGTGGGATGATACTCACGTGCCAGTAAGCATCCTTCAGATCGAGGGATGTGAACCAGTCTCCCTTGTGCACAATCCTCAGCAGCTGTTTTATGGTGAGCATGTGAAAAACTTCTCACCAAAATCGATCTGTTGGAAAACGACAGATCTAAAACTGGTCTCGCCCCTCCCTTTTTCTTGGGCACGAGAAAATATAGAGAATAGAACCCTTTGTTCTGATCTCCTTCTGCCACCTTGGAAATCACTCCCTTCGACAGCATTTCTTGAATTTCTGACAGTAGGGAGTTTTGGTTTTTGTCTGACAATACTGTTTCCAGTATTCCCTTGAAAGGTGGGGGTTTTGCAGCAAACTGGAGTGCATAACCCTTTCTTATGATTTTTGACAGCCACCTGTCTAAACTGCATTCTTTTGCTGCCACTGCTGGCATCTTCTGCCCAGTGGCAGAGCGAGATCTTGCTGTCTCGAGCGCATCATGTGCGTCAGCCAGTCGCTGGGGCCCTCCCTCCGTTACCATGGTAACCCACGGGGGCCCCGCCCAAAAAGGGGCAGCCCGATGTGCCAGAGGCGTGACGCGACGTTGCGTCTGACGTCGACGCGCTTGCTGACCCGGGGAGCGCTCGCTCTGGTGAAGCGGTGCTCCCGTTGAGCGCCGTGCGTCTTTTGGCGGGCGGTGTTTAGCTAAGTTGAGTGGCTTTTCTTTTCTTACCTCGATCGGAGCTTTGCAGAGAGGTGGCGCCACTCATGTACGTGGAACGCCAGTTAAACATTTGTTGAGGCGGAGCCCCGGCAGCGTGAGCGTGAACCGGGCTCGCGTCACGTGACGTGTAAAGCAGCGCGCTGTGGGATTGACCCCTGCGTTGACTGCGTGGCACGAGGTGCAACCAACATGGCGTCAAACATGGCGTCTGGTTGTTTAGCTAGCTTTTGTGACCCTTGCCGGGCAGCCTCGTGGCTGTACCGGCGTCATGTATTTTTAGCAGCGGACGGGTTTCATTACCCGGTTCAGAGTTAAAAATAACGAGTTCACCAAACATGAAGCATTGTTTAGCTAGCTTTTTTTGTGACCCTTGCCGGGCAGCCTCGTGGCTGCACGGCGTCATTTAATTTTAGCAGCGGACGGGTTTCATTACCCGGTTCAGAGTTAAAATTAACGAGTTCACCAAACATGAAACATTTATTAATTGTTACCTTGTTTGAGCTAGCTTTACTCGAGGTTAGCTTTTCTGTGGTGGGAAGCATGTGTAGTCGTGCGGCTGAGGGGTTATACGGCCCGACAGACAAGCCCGAAACATGAGAGAAAACGTTATTCAAAACATTTCGCTCTTTATTGATATTACACACTTCCCGCAACGAGACATTTCTGCTGAGGCGGTCGGCTGTAGGGGTTCTGCTTCTGGCCGCCTCTGCCCTAGCCGCCACGGGCCTGGTAGCCGCGGCCTCGTGGAGCGTGTTGCTCACCGTCCCACGGTCGCTGCTGCTTCTGTTTGAAAGCCGGCTGCTGTGGCTGTCGCGAGCCCGCTGCAGCCGATGGCTGTTTCTGGTCCCGGCGGTCTTCTCCCCCGTCTGGTTGTCGAGATGGCGGGCGAGTGGACATGAAGCTACTCACCGTCTCGGCGACTTCGCCTCTCTTTTTGCACTTGTCCACAAGTTCTTCAGGTTGAGCCCAAAAAGTTCTTCAGACGACACGGGTCCGAGTTCTTTTTGTAGCCTGTCGGGCATGGATGGTGCGTGTTAAGCCACGTGGTTCTGTGCACCATCTGCGTTGCGACCGCCACGCACGACCAACACACCGTGGACGCGGCGCTGAGGTTCAGGGTGACGTCCGCCGCCTTCCCCATCACGCTCGCCGTTTCTTCGTGCAGGCTCGGGTCCTCCGCTAGCTTGGAGATCTGGTAGGCGAGGAGAGCTGTGTTGTTGCTAGCTGCACCTGCCTGGGCTGCTAGCTACTGCGCTATGCGCGGTCGGTTATTTGAAGCACCGTCTGGTCGTGGCGCCCGGCGGGAATGGGCCTGTGGTCCACCCTGGCGGTTTTTGCCCCGAACACTTCGGAGAGGCTCTGTTCCAAAAGGGAGCACCCTTGGGTCGGCCTTGTCCGTGAAGCCCTCGACCCTCGTGAGTCCCTTGTAGGAGGTCGCTGGGGCCTCGAGCTTGGCGGGCTCCGCCGCCGCTTTGTCCCAGAGCTCCGTCACCGCCGGGAAGCGAGGCCAGACTGGGTCTGGGCGTCGCTGCGACGTGGTGCCCTACCTCAAGCCCGCCAGGATGTTTTTCCTGGGCGGTGAAGGGGTAGGCACCGACAGTCCCTTCAGCACGGCCGCCTCGTGGATGATGGCGGGCAGGTCGTGCATTAGGGAGCTCATTGCTGAGAGAGAGGGGTCCTTGTGACCGCCTCGAGGTCGACCGGTTTGTCCAGTAGCGTACGGTCCCGGAGAGTCCATTTGTCTTCACCGATGGGGTTGAACAGTTCTGCCCGTCTTTCCCTCTCGCACAGTGGTAGCTTGGCGCAGAGGGGGGCAGTCGCTGTCCGGGGCCGCGCGTTCGGCTCCCAGGCACCTTTCGCAGGTGTCGTGGCCGTCGAAGCTGAGAATCAATCCAGCGGAGCAACCTGGACCGGTCTTTGCCATCTTGATGGAAAAAATAATATTTTCAAAAAATTTACTAAGGTTCTCATTCGGGCTGAATGAAGAAGAGATAGATTCACCCCGGTCGAGGGATTTTATCGACCCGAGGGGTGGGCCCATCCGGTAGGTGGGCGTGGACTAAAAGGTTTTCAGTAGGCGCTGACGCGCGGGGGGAGACTTCCAATAGGCGGAGCCAAAGGGCGGAGCTAACTACGACACTAGAACCTTCAGATTCAAAAGTCTTCTGCTTCCATTTTAAATGACAGACAAGAGGACAGTAATGATGGGTTTATAGCTTCGGTGTTATTGTAAGATAGCAAAGGAGGTCTTAATTGTGTCATAAAAGTGCGTCCAGAAAATTACTACAGAAATCACTGCACTTCGGCATGTAGCAGGAAAAATGTAAAAAACTATTTCTTTAAGCTACTGACTTGTTTAAAGCATACTAAGTATGTTTATGTGTGTTGTTTACTATATGGAATTCTTGTTATATCGATTTTTTTCAGATTTGATTACATTTCTCCTTTAACTCCACGTATCGGTCTTATTTTTGGAACTAAAACCTCCAACAAACCATGACATAGCCTCCTTCCACCTGGGAGGCTCAATCAGCCAATCAAGAGTCCATCAGGACGTGCATGTGTACAGCGTAGTTCTATGTGCTACAGTCAGCCATGGAGAAGAGCATGCTGGGAATACACGTGCTTTGAGGTCAGAGGATCAGGTACTCTTAATAGTTCCAGAAACTTGCCTTAAGCGCAGGGGTGACAGGGCGTTCTCTGTAGCAGGCCCAAGACTCTGGAACGAGTTACCGCTGCTCATCAAACAGGCCCCCTCCCTCTCAGTTTTCAAATCCCGGTTAAAAACTCACTACTACTCCATTGCTTTCAATGCCAGCTGATTTGTATTGGATCGTTTGATTTATGATCTGCAATGTTTTTATGTTTTTCGTGTTGTACTTCATTGTCTGTGTTGCCTGTTGTGTGTTTGTTTGTCCAGCACTTTGGTGTGGACTTGTTCCTGTTGAAAGTGCTTTATAAATAAAATGGTATGGTATGGTATATAAGCTTCTGAGCTGCTCACTGATGGGAGAAGTTCGCAGAAGTGATCACAGCCCTCCTGTCTTTGAGAAGCTCACACAAAAAGTAAGCTGTTTCCATTTTCAAACTATCTCTTAGGAATGAAAAGACATTTATAAGTACTTGGATTGGTAATCCACATTGGCAAGTACTCAAGTGTAAGTACAGGAGGAGGAAGCAATCACTTGACTTTTGGCAAAAAACAAACAAAAGAAAAGTCCAGATCAGGGATGAAGAAGGGGAATTTAATACATTTGTGTCACATACAAAACATTCCTCCATGCGTTGCGACGCCGTCTCCACGACCACAGCGGCGCAGCTGCGTGAAGAGCGTGAAGGCTGTCGGGTGAGGTCCCCACCCAACCTATCAATCAATTCAGTAGCGCCCACGAGCCTTGCGGAGTTTGAAAAAATTGGAGGTGCGCGACACGCGCCAAACCAACGCACGGGGCATACGCGCAGGGGCGGGGATGGTGATATTGCGTCACTTTTGGCGCGCGCACCCTGGCGCATTGCGCAACGCGTTGAGTATAAATCTAGCTTAAGACAGTTGAACCCGGAGGCCTCTACCCCTGTTTAATGATGGACGGTTTCTTTTCACAAAGATGGCCTCCTTTAGGCCTACTCCTCTCTCAAACCATCGTTCCTTTCTATCAAGGATGTGGACATCTTCATCCCTGAAAGAGTGACCGCTGACCTGGAGATGAATGTAGACCGCAGAGTCCTGACCTGATGATGTTGATCTTCTGTGCTGGGCCATCCTTTTGGCCAGTGGCTGTTTAGTTTCCTCGATACAAGTTGTCCCCGACTTACGAGCGAGTTCCGTTCCTACAAATCGCTCGTAAGATGAAAATTTGTATGTCGGAACCCGAAACACGGGTCTGGATTTTTGGTCGTAAGTTGGAAAATGTATGCTAGCGCTGCGCCGAAAACCCGTTTTTCAACACAAACGTACATACTGGTTCATAAACATGCACAGAACGTTGTTTACAAACGGTTAGCTAACACACTTTTATCTAAAAACATACCAGTGCTGTATTTTCTGTACAACTTTACTGGTCATTAGTCCGCTCATAAGTCCGGAACCTCGTATGTCGATGACGTCGTAAGTCGGGGACAACCTGTATAAGATTGATCACAGCCCTCCTGACACTGAACAGCATACACAATATTACTCTGTTTGTGCCGGAGGACTGGATCTTTGGGATGAACCAGTCTTTGCCGTAATGTATTTTGGGGTTTAAAAGCCAATGGGACGTTGTGTTTAGAAAATACACGTCTCAATGGCCCTCATTCACGAACCGTTCGTACGCACAGATTTGTTCTTAAACTGTGCGTACGAGTGATTTAGGATCATTTGCAGCATTCAACAATGTTTTCGTATCCTACGATTTTTTTCAGATACGAACAAAATTTACGAGTGGTCCGGACCTGTCGTATATTTTAGGAGCGTCAGTCTGCTGTCATCCAGACGGAATTTCTCCACTAATAACTTCATATTTCGTTATTTAGAAAATATTTAGAGTTTAAAAAAGTCACGCACCACAATTGGTCTTGACAATAGGTTCTGTTTGAAGTCGAATTATATTTTTAAATGTAATAATGACTAACGGATTAAAGTATTTAAATTAAAATCAATTTGTTATCAATGCCGTTTTCTAACACTACAATATTAATATGAAGATCTCAAACTAAAACCAACTTAAATTATGAATTAATTTAAGTTTAATTTGTCTCGGTAACGCATACTTCGGTAACGCAGACTTTAGGTTGACCTCCTCCTGTTGAAATCATAGCTGTCAAATAGCACAATCAGTAAAGCGTTGCATTGCAGTGCCGAACTTTATGGGTTCGAGTCCCACATGGGACGAAGGTTTTTTTTCCTCCTTTTAATTCATTCCAGATTTAAAAAACACAAGAAAACTATTTACAATACAACAAGAAATGAAGCATAAAGTCTTTTTAATCTGGAATGAATAAATAATCTAAAGAAGGAAGGAAAAAAAAATAGGCATACCTTGTGGGAATCGAACCCACGAAATCTCGATAACAGTGCAATGTTTTAACCAGTTAGCCACCAGTACACGTGTATATTTTAAGGTCCACATTTATTATAAACAAACATTCTTTGGCATTAGTTGGTCATTTACTCCCATGAGTGACGCTGCTAATAAGGACAGATTTACTTTTCTCGATCAAGGAGAGCAGAACTTCAATCTCCGCACTGGTAGAGTTCTTCTTTATTACTTTTCGCTGTCATTTTATGCACGAACACGTTTTGCCTCTGAAGCAGGAAACGTAACCTTATATGGTGTTTTGAGGGGTGGGAATTATGTAAATGACCTCTCCGCGTGCACGCGCAGGTTGAAAGAACAGGTGGGATTCATTAAATTTACGCAGCCATTTACACACTTTTCCTGAGGATAGAAGACTTTGTTGAATCTGACGTGGCATGTTCGTACGAACGCTTCGTACGAACAAAAGTAGGAGAAATTTTGGATAAAAATACGAACATTTTCGTGAATGAGGGCCAATGTCTCTGAAACTCCCGCAACATACGGAATGACCACTGGTCTGGCTTCCTTCTTTTCACCTGATGGCTGGCTGGAGTCCAGAGGACCAGACTTAGCTTTTTTAGATTTTTCTACCTGGATTATTGAGCATGCATCAGGTTATTTTTTTAAATAGTTTTTAGCTTTGCTTTGACACTGAAAAAAAAAAACAAAAAACAATAAATGCCAATAAAGTCCCATACAGTCCGGTACTAATCCCAAACTGGTTTGTTTCAATCAAATATTAGTGTCCATCTAAAAGCACTTCTGGGACATCTTTGGGAATAAACACTAATTATATATATTTTTTAAAATCCGTTTGAGCCATTAATAAAACAAAGAGACACTGAATGCCTTTAGGAATGCTACATTAGAGTTGCTGTCTTAAAAAAAGACATTTTGAATTACACTGAAAAAACAATTATTTTCTGAAAAAAGAATGAAATGCGATCATAAAAACAGCTTTACAGGACTCGCTGGTAAGACTCCATTTCAACACATAAGTCAATAATTCTAGACATTTTTGGTCTAAATAACATCTCATGGTTTTATCTTATTAAAGCCCAATTTAAAAATAAAATGCAAAATCTACTGTTTGCCACTGAAATCGTGTCAACCCACACTGATCCAAAAACAGACACTGAATTAGTTTGTTAACCGTTAAAGACCACCCAGAATAATCTGAGACGTTTAAAACAAAATTCCACATTAAAAAGTTTAAATAATCTTTGACTGCATGACTGGGATCCACTCACCTCCTCTGGATTCTTTTATCACTCACCTGACCCAACTTAGGCTCACAGCTAACTCCAACAGTCAACAAGTGTGACCCACAGATCCAGAGATGATCACGTTCCTCTGCAGTAGAATATTTGGGTGCAATACCTAAAGCCCCCAGTATACTCCAGCGTCTGTCCATACGCAGAGGTACGCACGCACGTACACAGAGGTACAAGCGTACCCCCGCAGGGAATGTACGTGCAAAGCTAAATTTTTACGACCGCATATGCAAATGCGGTGTCGATTGTCATCATGGCAGCCTGCCTTCTGCATAACCTCTGCATTGGGGCTTCACCAGTGCTGTCCAAGGCAGGATGAAAATGACTAAATTACTCTTTACTGTGATGTGTGGATGCTGTACTTGTATTAGCTTGTCATAACTTGTCAAAAAATGTTCTAGTGTTGTTATAGTGCTGTTTTGATTAAATGTGTTTATCTGACATGCCACTCTCTCGCTGTCATTTATATCTGTGTGGATAAACCACGCCAAAAACATAAGCTGGTATAGGTAAACACATTTTACAGCTTCAAAAACCAGCTGCAAAACTTAGTTTCCCACAACAATAACACCTGCTTAAAAGTCAGTGCTTAAATAAAGCATTTCTATGTACCGGTAGTAATTTTAAAACTGCCCGATGAGAACATGAGAGCACTAGTTTCTCTGCAAGTACATCGGTTTCCAAAAATATTGATGAAAAACTGCAGTGCATCATGACAAATTGTCGTGTTTTGAATACCAGAGGTGTTCCTCTTTTACACTGAATTTACTTTCATTCTAAGTAGTTTCTTTTCATTACCTGCTTTCCTTTATTCTACTGAAAAACCACACTTATTGTGAAGTAAGACAAGAATTTGTGCATTTGTTATTTCAAATTGTTTTTAATAACGTATGACAACAAGGCACAGGTAACCTGCTGTAGAGTCGTTGAGTTGCAGTAACTGGACTTGTATAGTTCAATTTTCATCAATAAAATATGTCAAGGAGTCACCATTCCTCTGGAACAAGGGACCAGGGAAACAGGTTTGTCTGCTCGGGTCCAGGAACATGTTCATCTCCATGTTGACATAAACTGCAAAGAAATATACACATGGTTAACAACAAATCACATCATAGCAGTAACTCACAAAACTAACCCACAATAATAATTATAAATAAGGTCGATTTTCACTCTCTCTCACACACACACACCCAACACAGACACACACACACAGACACACACAGCTGTGGATTGAAAGGATGGTTTGGGTTTCAAGTTTGCATTTTTTTTTAAACTAAATAATTGATTCTGTTAAACTGGATTCCCACCTGGATTCCCACCCTGACAAGCCAAGATAAATCTTGATAGACCTTTTAAAAACAGTTTATGGTGCAAAACATTAGTTTACTAGCTAAAAACACATGTAAAGGTGAACAAAGAACATGTTGCAGGTCTCCTACGCAGCTACATCATCAACACGACAATCACGTTCTTTAGAAAACACAAACCGCTTAGAAACACCCTCTAATTATTAGGCGACATATCGTACAATAATCACTGTAAAGTACGACATGTGTTACTGAGTTAATGATAAACAATGAACGCTGAACAGCTAAAACGAGTACTGTGCTAAACAACAACAATGCCGCCTCACAGCCGTTTAGCGAGCCGTTGTCGACGCACAGAGGCTGTTTAAACATATCATTATCATTATTGTAAAGAACTACAATGCCTGAATGCGTTAATGTGAAGTTACGGCTGAGTAAACCACAAAGAACAGCGAAAAAGAGTAAAAAGTAACTCTTTCACTCACTGTTGATGCGAGGAGCAGCCATCTTGAAACGATGATCTCGGCGAACTCGGGTATGGTGCGGCGAGACCGAGTCCACGAGTTGTAATTACGACCTGAGGAGGCGTTCCANCAGCATATTGAAAATGTTGATATGGATTAAATTATCACATACAACCAGTGCAACTCCAGATGATGCCAATTCTTTAAAAAAAAATGCAATACATGAACATATGAGCTTAAACAAAAATTACTTACTTTTTTGGTTATACTGTAAGTACACCAAAAATAATTTTCCACTTTCTTCTAAGTAAATCTACAGTACATGCTATTAGAAAGAAAGAAAGAAAGACAGAAAGAAAGACAGACAGACAGACAGAAAGACAGACAGAAAGAACAGAAAGAAAGAACGACAGACAGAAAGAAAGAACAACAGACAGACAGACAGACAGACAGAAAGAAAGAAAGAAAGAAAGAAAGAAAGAAAGAAAGAAAGAAAGAAAGAAAGAAAGAAAGAAAGAAAGTAAGAAAGAAAGAAAGAAAGAAAGAAAGAAAGAAAGAAAAGAACAAGTTAGGAGAAACAATGAGTTCACGTTGTGTTTAGGGTGAATTAATTTCAGATAAATGTGTGAAGCTTCAAAGGTCCACCTTTATTTTACACAAGAACAAAAAGTGATTGGCTTTTACCAAACCAGTACATATTTTACTAAATGTGTTGTCATGTGTGAACGAAATAAGCCTAAAGCCCCCAGTATACTCCCGCGTACGTCCATACACAGAGGTACGCACGTACGTTCGCAGAGGTACAAGCGTACCGCCGCAGGGCATGTACGCGCAAAGCTAAATTTTTACAACCGCGTACGAAACGCGGTGTCGCACAATAAACTGCTCGGCGCCGGACTGTTTTGTATGTGACACCAATGTATTAAATTCCCCTTCTTCATCCCTGATCTGGCCTTTTCTTTTGTTTATTTTGCCAAAAGGCAGTGATCTCTTCCTCCTCCGTTGACGCCATGACTGAAATGATAAGAAATGAACAAATTTGTCACGAGCGAATTAAAATCAGGTCCAGCGTGGCTGCGGGAGGGTCTGAAGATTTCCTGGTGGGCTGGTCTGATGTGTGGGCTGCAGCTGCCAGCACTCCCTGTTTTTTTTATTTTTTAGAACTTTTTATTAACAACATATAAACACAGAACACCACTGAGGCTGAGAGCGCTTTTTTTTTTTAAACCTGTCAATCAATTCAGTAGGCGTGTCAGCAAATGACCAATCGGCGACCTCACTTTATCCCGTAGGTAAACGCTCCTTGTCTGTGGAGCTGCGCTGCAGCCGCTCAGGGTGGATACTCGAGTATGATGTCTGAACCCTCTGCGTACAGTACATGTGGATGGACCTAGGTGGGAGTATGCTGGGGGCTTAAGTATAGGAAGCAAATTCCCAAACTTCTAAGAAGGTAAAAGGTGAAACAAATTGACATCGTCATTGATGACAAGTCGAGATGAAATCAACATTTGGTTTATAGTTAGCATGCCGTTTTGTTTTTGTCAAAATGCAGAAAGCCACAAAGAAAGAATAATATCAATAATAGAAAAAAGAGTAATATCAATAATATCAATAATATGAATTCAGGTTTTCACCTCCAAATGTTAAACTGATCATGGGTAGGTATTTTACGAAGGAAGTGTTTAGTCTTACCTGTGCACTTTTTTAGAATGCCAGGCTGTCTTCCATGCATCCCGAGCCTACACTTGAAGTTTTCCTCCCAGAATTCAGCAAACCAAACATTTCTTCTGTTGTTGGACAGTGAGCGACTACGAAAATACCGGTCAAAGGCTGCATCAAAGACAGAAAGAGGAAGAGCACAGGGTGAGACGGGAGTTTAATACTGTACAAAATATGCCTCTGGTACCGTAACACGCATCTGTCTGACTAAAAGACATGAATTCAACACTGAGATCTTTTAACAGTGCAGTGTGAAGAGGGCTCTGGTGCCTCAGGGTTTAAGAACTTTAATTCCATTGAGACTCAACTGGAAAAAAAATCCATGTTCACAGCAGTGTAACATTTCCTGTCATTGAAAGAAGTAGAATATAAATAACTTTTGTATTGTTGAAAGTCATTTTTGTTTAGTGTATTACTAGAAAGAGAGCAAGGTGAAACGTTTTAAGCTCTACAGCTTGACCACTTGTCTAATTAATAATCTGAAAAGTGAGAAACGGGGATGAAAACATTTCTTAAGTCACAGAAATGGAACTTGCAGAATGAGATGATGCAAATAATAGGAGACCAAGAAAAATGCAGAAGTTGAACAGAAAAAGCTGCTTTTAAAATATTCTTCATTGCTTTCAAGAACTTAGAGTCAAAACAAAAATGTAAAGAATGATTTAGACAAATTTTCCAAAGCAACAAACTTTAGAGCAGTGGTTTTCAAACTTTAGTACCGCTTGATGAGTACAACTTTCCAGAGCTCTCCATACACCACCATTAAGACCAACACTAGAAATCAGCAAAACAAACTTTCAAGTTGGAAAACAAAACTAATCCTTCCACTGCTACTGATTGTTAAGCCTGTATAAAAAGGTTTCAAACAAATTATGTGACCAAAAACAAGCAAGCTGAATAAATGGACTATACTTACTGTATTTAGCGCCTTTCTATCTTATCAAGACACAAAACACTTTACACTCCAATCTGTGCCCTCATTAACCCATTCATACAGCACTCTACTATATCTTTACAAAGAGTAATCAGTGCTTTATCACATTCGTACACTGATGGTACGCACATTGGAGGCAATGAGAGGTTCAGTGTCTTGCCAAAAATGTGACTGCTGGTGAAATTGAATCTCCAACTCTTGCAATGGAGGACAACTGCTCTAACCACTCAGCCACAGCCGCCTCTGGTCAGACTAAGTTACTCCATCTATATTCCATCCAAATGTCTAACTGCAACCTAAAAAAACCCACACAGTTGCTTATTTATTCTAACCTTATCCCTTTAACAAATACAAGTTGGTATACAAGGAGAGTACACACACCAAGACCTAATTATCCTCTTCTGGGTATTATCTGATTTTATTACAGTATGTTTAGTGGTAATGGCCGAAATGCTTAATGAACCTGTGGTCAACTACTTGAGATATGTCCAAAAATTCAAAGAAAAAATCTAAAAACACCTTGCTAGTTAAATACATATAATTACTTTAACAATCTTCAGATTTTAATAGGCTGAATAAAGGAGATGGGCTTCTGGTTGGCAGGTGCCATGATGTGCTTGGCTATACTCCAAAAAGTTTCTGTAATTGCACTGATTCAGGGGGATCTACTTGTTGAAGGTTGCAATTAAAAAAGTGATGGTATTATTGCGGAGAACAGTTGGTAGGATTGCATCAAGGATCGGCTCTGAGCCCCTTCTTGTTTGCTTTGGTGACGGACCAACAAACAGATGAGGTCAGACAGGAACCCCCATGGACTATGATGTTTGAAAATAATACTGTGATCTGTGATGAGAACAGGGAACAGGTGGAAGAGAACTTGGAGAGGTGGAGGTATGCACTTGAAAGGAGAGAAATGAAAGTCAGCTGTAGTAAGACAGAGTACATGTGTGTGAATGAGAGGGAGGCTGGTGGAACAGTGAGGCTACAAGGAGCAGAGGTCACAAAGGTGCAGGACTTGGGGTCCACTGTCCAGGAGAATGGGGAATGTGGTAAAGAGGTGAAAAAGAGAGTCCCGGCATTATGGAGTGGATGGAGAAAAGTTTCAGGAGTGATTTGTGACAAAAGGGTGTCAGCAAAGGTCAAAGGAAATTTTTACAAGACAGTGGTGAGACCATCTATGTTGTGTGTTCTGGAGACAGTGGCATTGACAAAAAGACAGGAGAAAGAACTGGAAGTGGCAGAAATGAAGATGTTGAGGTTCTCCTTAGGAGTGACAAGGATGGAGAAGATTAGGAATGAGATCATCAGAAGTACAGCACAGGTTGAACAACTGGGAGATAAAGTAAGAGAGACCTGATTGAGATGGGCTGGACATGTCCAGAGGAGGGACAGTGGGTATATTGGTAGAAGGATGTTAGAAATGCATCTGACAGGAAAAAAGACAAAGAAGAGATACTGTATATGGATGCAGTTAGAGAGGACATGGATGCAGATGGAGTGAGGACAGAGGATGCAGAGGACAGAGTGAGATGGAGGAGGATGACTTGCTGTGGTGACCCCTGAAGAGGGAAAAGCAGAAAGAAGAAGAAGAAGTAGAAAAATGATTGCTGAAAACAGCCCATATTTTTTGCTGTTTTGCACTTTTCGCTGCAATAGGCCCTGTAAAAGCTACTGGTACAACCAACATATCAGTTAGACATTGTCGGCTCAAGTTGGCACAGATGTTTTCTAAATATTCTCTATTTTAGTTTTAATTAGTTTCTATTTGTAGGTAATATCATATTTTGTCACTCACACTTTTGGCAAATTCTACTTTTTAGCTTTCTGTTGCGGTTCAGTTTATGGTGGTTAATTAGCTTGTAACTTAACTTGTAAATAGTTAATCACAAAATGTATTTTCAGTACCACTACAAGGATCTTGGGCACCACTAGTGGTACTTGTACCACAGTTTGAGAGTCATGGCTTTAGAGTTAAGTGGAGACATTTTATGGAGTGAGAACATCTCAGACTGACTTTGACACCATGTGCCATGTGTGAGTCACTGTAAAAGCTGACAAGAGCTGCCCTGATTGATCTTGTCTGCTGTCATGGATGTGGGTTATGTGTGTACGTATCATTACTGATAGACAGACTGCTGGGAAGTATGTGTTTACTCTATGTGGAACTCGACAGGAAGTACATGTCAGGTGGTATCAGCCTCCCACTCTGCTAGCAGATGTGATGTTCAAAAACTTACATATGAGCTAAAATAGTGAGACTCCGGAAAAATGGAGTGGAAATGCCACAAACACGAGTCAACAGTGGGGTTAAAAACTGCCTAAAAAGGTTTAAACAGAGAACCAAGAAAGTTTGTTTCTTTTGACTGAATCAGTGCAGAGCATCGATGTGTTTGCTCACTGCTGTGCCAAATGATGTGCCCGGCACAGCACTCGCTATAGTTAGAGATAAGTGAACAAATTACAGAGCCAGCAACTCTTGGAAGTCAAAGTAATTTAGATCAGCAGTGTTTCGTAATGTACACCTCTAACTGGATAAATATTATGTTTCAGCCTGAAGGACACTACAAAGATGAACAAAAGAAAATGTGGGAGTTTCAACGTTATGGCTGAGGTTCGAAACCAACACTGATCTGTATGGCAAGCTATTTGAACATTTATGTGATATTCTTGATGTCAGACCCACACCCTTTTAGCTGCTAGCCTCTTCCTCCTCGTCAGTAAATTTAATGCAGACTTTTTTTCTGACTGCCAGGCAGATGTATGTAACATTTAAACTGCAGAAGGACACAATTACCTTCTTCCTTTAGTATCTTTTCAGTCTCAAACACTGTCGGTTGACTTTTCTTTCTCACCTAATTAATATGAAGAGCAAGTACTTTTACCAGTGAACATGTTCAGTTTACCAGTAGCAGTACTAAGCCTTCAAAAATAATGGGCTGATGATTGGTTTTAAGGAATACCACAATTATATAAATGTCAGTGTCAAAACCATTGAATTTTTCAGTCATACTTTTCTTATTTAATAGCCTTAAAATGAGATAACTCTGATAGATGAGATTTTTTTTTGTTTCCCAACTTTGTTTGCATTTCTGTTTTGAAATAAAAGCAAATGCATCATATTTTTGATTGCCTCAATAGTGTTGCATTTGTTTCTTTGTTTCATCAGAGTTATCATACTGATAAAACCTCATATTGGCCCATGCATAATTTAGAGTCACACTAGTTAACTAGTAAAGTCACTAAGCTGTTTAACCAAGTAAGTGTTGAGAGTGTTATACCTCATATTTTTTTCTAATAATGCCAAAATCAATCTGACTGGTACATTATTAGCCTCACCTGTTTAAAGTAAAAAAAAAAATATATATA
>JBBPBX010029865.1:0-31071 GCA_038048925.1 Garcialebias charrua
CACACACACACACACACACACACACGCACGCACGCACGCACGCACGCACGCACACCTTTATTTGACAGAGCTTCTCCACCGTTACACTCCCCCTCAATCACTTAGGTCTGCTGACCAGCTGCTCCTGGTCATTCCCCGTAGTAAAAGGAAGCTTTGAGGAGACAAGACCATACCATTTTATTTATAGAGCCCTTAAAACAGCAACAAGGCCAACCAAAGTGTTGTACAAACAGAAAAACAGGCACCACATAGGCAACAAACAAAATGAAGTAAAAAATAGAATATAGACCTAAAAAAGTTGCAGATAATAAATATAACGACCAACCTGTGTGAAGCAAACAGGTTCAAACACAGATCCAGTGGCGGCTGGTGATTTTTTTTTATGGGGGGGCGCCATAAACTGTTTAATTTTTTAAGCATGTGTAGAAGTATGCATAATTATGTTTGTATACTGTAAAGTAAGTTTGTTCATGTTTTTATTTGTATATATCAGGTGTATCCATTTGTATAAAACTATCATTAATAAAACATGGTTCATCTTCACCTTGTTTGAGGCATCAGTGTGAAAAGAGAATGGGAGTGTTCTGCTTCCACTTTTCAATTTTTGGACAACTTCTATCATATTCTGTTATAATTATTTTAGTAATACAAGTTCATAATATAAATAGAATTGTGAGGGTCCAGACTTAAATAAGGACAAAGGTGTTCAAAAATCCTTCAAATAATTCAATTTAATAGTTCCAAAAATAAGTAAGTAAGTAAGCAAGTAAATAATTTTTATTTATATAGCACATTTCCCAGACATGAGAGTCACAAAGTGCTTCACAAGAGGAAAAATAAAATCATAAAATCACAGAAATAAAATCATAAAATTACAGAAATACTATACAAAAAGGTAAAACATAACAAGCTCTAAAAACAATGTACAAAGTTAATCAAACGCCTGTCTGAAGAGATGAGTCTTAAATGGTAAATGGAGCTTATTTATATAGCGCTTTCCAGCCCCCTGTGAGGAGCCCCAAAGCGCTTTACAATACCAGCCATCCACCCATTCATACACACATTCATACACCGGTAGTGGTAGCCTGCCTTGCAAGGCGCCATCCAGATCTACCAGGAGCAACTCGGGGTTAAGTGTCTTGCCCAGGGACACAACGACACATGGTGGGCGGATGCGGGATTTGAACCTCCAACCTTCCGATTGGGGGTCGACTGCCATTACCACTGTGCCACGGTCGCCCCCTGTCTTAAGACTGTTTTTAAATGCAGCTGTTGACTCGGAGCAGCGTATTATTAGCACTTTGAGATTTTTATTAATGAAAAGTGCATTACAAATTGAATTCATTATTATTATTATTATTATTGTTATAGGGAGAGCGTTCCAGAGCCTCGGAGCCACCACTTGAAATGCTCTATCGCCACGAGTTCTAAAATGAGTTCTCGGAACTGTCAGCAGTAGCTTATTGGAAGACCTCAGAGTTCTAGATGGACAAAGAGGCTTCAAAAGGTCCAATAAATATTTAGGAGCCTCACCATGTAATGCTTTAAAAGTTAATAATAAAATTTTAAAATGTGACCTAAAATGAACTGGGAGCCAGTGTAGAGAGGCCAGAACCGGAGTGATATGAGCTGTTCTGGGGGTTCTAGTCAAAAGCCTGGCTGCAGCGTTTTGCACAGATTGAAGGGAAGCTATGGAGGATTTACTAATCCCCACTAAAAGGCCGTTACAATAGTCTAGGCGAGAAGAAATAAATGCATGGACAATCATTTCTAATTCCTTTTGTGATACAATAGCACGTAGCTTAGAAATATTCCTTAAATGATAAAAACAGTTTCGAACTAACAATTTGCAATGATTGTCCATTGACAGAGAGCTGTCAAAGAGAACACCCAGATATCTGAGGTTGTTTTTGTTCGCAAGGTTTAAGAACCCAAGATGCTTCTTAATTTCAATGATTTTATCATCCGGAGCAACGATAAGCGTTTCAGTCTTGTTAGCATTTAGCTGCAGGTGGTTGTCATTAAGCCATATCTTAATGGCTGATAGGCAGTTACTGAGTTCAGTCAATTTATAGAATTCAGACAGTCGAAATGAACAATACAATTGAATGTCATCAGCGTACACATGGTATGAGACGTTACTAAAGCTATTTAAGATAAAGCCTAATGGGCGTAGGTACAATAAAAAGAGGATCGGGCCCAAAACTGAACCCTGGGGCACCCCATAGGGCAGATCAGAAACGTCAGAATGAACATTGTTCATGAAAACAGTAAAAGACCTATTAGATAAATAAGAATTGAACCAATTTAAAACCGTACCAGAAATACCAAACAGGTCACATAATCTGTTAATGAGAACAGTGTGATCCACTGTATCAAATGCTGAAGTCAAGTCCAAAGCAACAAACACAGTGTAATGTCCAGTATCAGCTGCCATCAACACATCACTAGAAACTTTTAGTAATGCAGATTCTGTGGAATGCAGTCTACGAAAACCAGACTGGAAACTGTCCAAAAGATCATTGTCCTCAATATAAAAGTTCAGTTGTTGAGCTACAACCTTCTCAAGGATTTTCGACAATAAAGGAAGTTTAGAAATGGGTCTATAATTTTCAGGCAGAGTGCAGTCCAGGTTAGGCTTTTTTAACAGAGGACAGACAACAGCAGTTTTAAAACATTGAGGTACAGATCCAGAACTAAGAGATAAATTTATCAGGCTGACTACACTGGGACCAATAAAATCAAAAACATCTTTAAAAAGAGATGATGGAAGAACATCCAGTGGACTCGATGACATTGTCATGTGTGTCAAAAGATCAGAAATGTCCTTAACGGACACTGGGTCAAAAGAGGACCATGTCGTCAAGGTCAACGGTCGAGGGTCCACATAACTGGATGTTGACGGTAAGATACCAGCTCTGATGTTAGCAACTTTGTCAATAAATTTTTTTAAAAACAAATTACAATCAGCATAATTAAAATTACTTTGAAGCGAACACATCGGAGAAACAATGTTTTTGATCGTGTCAAATAAGATTTTTGGATTTCGTCCTTTTGATTTGATGAGATTAGCAAAATAATTTGATCTTGCATTCTTAATCATCTCATTTAAGGAACAGATTAAGTCTTTTAAATGAAGCCTGTGAACCTCTAAGTCAGTACGTTTCCATAAACGTTCTGTTTTCCGACATAATCTCCTCAATGACATGATTTCATTATTAATCCAAGGAGAGTTTGTACCACGAACAGTGCTTTGTTTCAAAGGTGCAATTAAATTCAAGAGATCAGTACAGTAAGCATTAAAACATGATACTGCTAGGTCCACATTCAATGAGTTAAAAACTAAGTGTGAAGGATCAAAATGCGAAATAAAAGTTTTGGCTGTGTGCTCAGTTATTATTCTTTTTTGGATCAAGCGACTAGGAGGAGCAGGATCAGTGCTGAAGGACAAATTAAAATATAAGCAACTGTGATCACTGAAAAATATGTCCTCTACACAAACAAGATCAATGTTGAGGCCAAAGGAAAAAAGAAGATCCAAAGTATGACCTTTGCAATGTGTGGGTACATGAACATGCTGAGTAAAATGAAAAGACTCAGTAATAGAGATAAGATCAACTGCTGCTTTACAAGAATCATCATCTACATGTAAATTGAAATCACCCAAAATTATAATTTTCTCCAGCTTGATGATAGTAGACAGCAGCTCAGTAAATTCAGATAAAAACTCTCCGGCTGCGCCAGGAGGTCTGTATACCAAAATACAGTAAAATAAATTAAAAGAGCCAACTTTAATTATTTGAAGTTCAAAAGTAGAAAAAGTAGGTGGTTTTACCAGTCTGCAGGAGAAAGTGTCTTTAAACATGGTCGCTAGTCCACCTCCTCTGCGCCCTTCTCTGGGAGTTGCAAGCACCGAACAGTGTCCTGGACAGAGCTCCCGCAGGTGAACAAAATCCAAACTTTGTTGCCATGTTTCAGTTAAAAACATGAAGTGAAGAGATTCCTTTGTGAACAATTCATTCACAGCAAATGACTTGTTGCTGATGGAACGAACGTTGAGGAGGGCAATGCGCAGAGATGACAGATTGTCAACTTTCATATCCATATTCCCGAATGTATTTTTATCTTCCATTTTATATCCTTTATGTATTTTATATTTCAATTTGTCGCTGATAATGTTTGCTCTGTATTCACTGTGTTGGTTTGTTAAGTGTCCTTGGGTGTCATGAAAGACGCTTTTAAATAAAATGATTATTATTATTATTATTATTATATTCAGCGGGATGTAGATTAAATTGCGCTCATCCAAGGAGCGTTTGTGATGAATAAATCTCCGTTGGTGAGCATGTAAGCCTCCATTCATATAGAGAGATGGCGATGAGTTGCAGGTCCCGACAGACCCGGCTCCCAGTGACGTGTCCGGCTCCCAGCTGGTTGGCACGGACCGCAGACATCGAGATGAACCCCGCTCACTGGCCAAAAATCTGTGCAAACGTCTTACACGAGCCTGGACTCCGGCTCGAGATCCCCTTTTACGTTTCTTGCTTCTGGAGAATTGCAGCGGGCACTCATGTGAGCAGCAAACAAACGGAGGTGGAGGTGGATTTCTCCCACCTGAGCTGCTCCAGCTGTTACAACGAACCATTAGCGATTCTTTGATCGCCAACAGCGCATCCCGGTCATAGACACGTATAGCAAACGTGCTGCATTTGCTGACAAAAACTAAATAGATAAAAAATAAAAACAGACGGCTAAAAAGAATAAGTCGGGGAGCACTGGCGAAGCCACACAGAGGCGCCATCTTGCCACACCCACAGTTGTTGGAGTCACCTCAAAATAAACTAACAAATAATTAAGTTTCAATGAAAAATAAATCAAAAGATAATAGCAAATTTGGGCCCAACTTAAACAGGTCAACTGAAGTCTAACAAGGAGGAATGATTCCAGATTAGATTTTAAATAACTGATTTATGGGGAAGAAAAATGATCTATTTTACTGTGATCCACCTGATGAGCTCCACCTATACTTAAGGCTGCAGTCAAGTCCTACTCTTCGCTGGAGCATTGATGCCTACTCATGGTATTTATGCTTCTAGCCAGTTTGTGAGTACAGTACTTTGAGAGACACTTACCTTGTTTTTTGTTGTGTTTCCAGTCCTCGTTTCCATCTTGGTCCTGGGTTCAGTTCTCTGCTCATCGTGTCTTGCCCTCCAACCACTTGCCTGCCTCATTTCGCCCTCTGGGATTCATCTCAAGGAACTAAGGATTTCTCTGTAAAATAACAAACAAAACTAGATCAATCATCTTGAAAGAGCCTTCTGGTCAAGCCTTTCTGACAGTTTGTTTCATCTTCTAGGAAATCCAGAAGATCCCTGTACATGTGTACAGTATATAGACTTGCACTGTAAATAATAAACACTGTTACTTTTGCACCTCTTCGTCTTGTGTCGTTCTGGGTCTCATTACCAACTGGGTAAACCTTTGAAATCATAACACTATGACCACTTTATTGTTCTTTTTACATATTTTGTGCTAATTTCAGCTTACTTTTTTGTTGCTAGTTTTATATATTTCAAAATATGAAACTTTATTAGCAAATATTTTCCCCTTTGTTCCCTTAAACATTATTCTCTTAAATCTGTTTTCTTTTTATCTTGTTGAGATTTTAGCTACTGTTCTGCTACTTTTAACTAGCATTTTGATACTTTCAGCCAAAAAATTGCTACTTTAGCTAGTGTTTTGCTACTCATCAATATTTTCCTCTTTTTGCTGAAGCTTAGCAGTTTAAGCATCTGTCTTTTAGCTACTGTAATTTGTTTGCCCCTCACAGCCAGTCATGTTCATGTTTGTTGTTAAAGAAACTGAAGTGACCTAAAATCTGATATCTGTCTCCTCCATATTAAGTTGGTCACCCACCAGACTGGTCTAAGGGTCTTTTCTTCCACTTTATTATAAAGAGGCTCTGGGTCCTGCAAGGACAATAACCTTCACATCAACGTTAAGAAGACAAAGGAGATGATTGTGGACTTCAGAAGGAACAAACAAACTGTAGTATCAGGCTGTTGGTAGGAACCTTTGTGTTGTATTGTGTTGCGGGTCGGACCGTAATAAAGGTTACCTGTTAAGACGGAGTCGTGTCACGCATGCTTCTGTGTAGCCTCAAGGGTTTATTAAATATACACATATCGGAGAACAGAACATGGTGTCAGAAGTGTAAAAGTATAAAATACTAAGTGAAGAGAGAGAATAATTAAAAACGACGTCATCATGAACCAGTTTCAAGTCGCCCCGCCAGAAAAGTTCACGTTCAGAGCTGAAGACTGGACGAAGTGGATAAAGCGTTTCGAGAGGTTTCGTATCGCGTCTGGTTTGGAGACACAAGCGGATGAAAACCAAGTAAACACGCTTATCTACACCATGGGGGACGAGGCAGAAGATATACTGGTTTCCCTGCATCTAACTCCAGAAGAAGCGAGTGAGTACGAGACTGTTAAAGGACGGCTGGACGCTCACTTCGTAGCCCGCAGGAATGTTATATTTGAACGGGCGAAATTCAACCAGCGCCAACAGGAGACGGGTGAGTCCATCGACGGCTTTCACACCGCGCTGCACTGTTTGGCTGAATACTGTGGATACGGGACTTTGCATGATGAGATGGTGCGTGACAGATTCGTCGTGGGTTTGAGAGATAAAAGACTATCAGAACAGCTACAAATGGACGCTGAACTGACGCTCGAGAAGGCGTTAAACAGAGCCCGTCAGAGCGAGCTAGTAAAAAAGCAACAGGAAATGCTTCATGCTAACTTCAAGCCGGACATTGTGGGGGCGCAGTTGGACCGCGTTCACGCGAGCGGGAGCGCGCGCTACAGACAACCGAAGGCCGCGTTCAAACCTTTTGTCACAAAAACAACACAGGATAAAAAGGTCCAGTGCAGAAGATGTGGTGACATGAAAGGACACAGTATGCAGCAATGCCCTGCTAGAGAAGCAGCTTGCAATTATTGTGGAAAGAAGGGACATTTTGCAAAAGTCTGCAGAAATAAAAAAATATGTGAAGTAAATGCTGGATTTGAAACAGAAAGCACAAATATAGACAAGGATGTTGCTTTCCTGGGATCACTTTCTACAGAAGCTAATGAAAATCCATGGATGACAGACATACTGGTGGACAAACATAAGACTGTATTTAAAATAGATACAGGAGCTGATGTCACAGCTGTCCCAGAGACATGGTATTCTCAGCATCAATTAGGCAAATTAGATAAACCAAAGAAAATCCTACAGGGACCGGGAGGCACCGATTTGAAGGTGAAAGGCATGTTTACAGCAACTCTCAGTAACAACAGTGGTAGTACCAAGGAGGACATTTATGTTGTGAAGGACTTGTGTACATCACTGCTGAGTGGACGTGCTGCAATGGCATTAAAACTGGTTGCCAGAATAAACCAAATTAGTTTGGACTCCATTGAAGCTGTGAGGCAGGAGTTTCCAAAACTTTTCACAGGACTAGGACTGATGGAGGGTGAATATAACATTGTTCTGTCACCAGATGCGCAGCCTTTCTCCCTCTCAACGCCGAGGCGGATATCCCTGCCACTGCTGCCTAAAGTTAAAGAAGAGCTCAACCGTATGCAACGGGAAGGAGTCATCACCAAAGTGGAGGAGCCAACAGACTGGTGTGCGCCTATGGTGGTTGTCCCCAAGAGCTCGGGCAAGGTGAGAATATGCATTGATCTCACAGAACTGAATAAATATGTCATGAGAGAAAAACATCCTCTCCCAGCAGTAGAGCACACGCTCGGACAGCTGGCAGGAGCAAAAGTGTTTTCCAAATTGGATGCCAATGCTGGATTCTGGCAGATTCCACTATCGAGGAAGTCTTCACTGCTCACCACCTTCATCACACCTTTTGGCCGGTATTGCTACAATCGGCTCTGCTTTGGGATTTCATCAGCACCCGAGCACTTCCAGAAACGCATGTCACGGATTCTGGAGGGCCTGGATGGAGTCCTTTGTCAGATGGATGATGTCCTCATCTGGGGGACGACACAGCAGGAGCACGATGAAAGACTGAGGAAGACACTGTTTCGACTCCAGGAGGCGAATGTAACACTAAATGACAAATGTGAGTTTTCTAAACGCAGAATAAAGTTCTTGGGACAAGTCATCGATGCATCAGGGGTCAGTCCAGACCCGGATAAAGTCAGCGCTATCAGAGCCATGGAGGAGCCCAGAAACATAAGTGAGGTGAGACGCTTTCTGGGTATGGTGAACCATCTTGGGAAGTTCCTTCCCCACCTAGCAGAAAAAACCAGACCCTTGAGAGATCTTCTGAAGACGTCAAACATGTGGTCGTGGGGTTCACCGCAGCAACAAGCTTTCGACGCTATTAAAACTGATCTGACAACACCACCAGGACTAGCATTGTACGACCCGAATGCAGAGACACGTGTGTCAGCGGATGCATCATCGTATGGACTCGGTGCAGTTCTACTTCAGAAAAACACTGATACAGAGTGGAAGCCGGTGGCATATGCATCACGGTCTCTCAGCGACACGGAGCAGAGGTATGCTCAGATTGAGAAAGAGGCTCTCGCTTCAACGTGGGCCTGTGAGAGGTTCGCAGAGTTTCTGATCGGGAAGAGTTTCCACATTGAAACTGACCATAAACCATTAGTCCCGTTGCTGGGGTCGAAGGGTCTAAACGATCTTCCTCCTCGCATACAGCGACTACGAATGCGACTAATGAGATATTCTTACAGTATTTCCCATGTGGCTGGCAAAAATATTGCTACAGCTGACGTTTTGTCCAGAGCTCCAATCTCCAGCGAGTCAGGAGGTCTGCAAGAAGAGGAGGTCAACTTGTATGTTGACTCAGTCGTTGCATCTTTACCTGCCACGGAACCACGACTGAGAGAAATCCAAAGACATCAGGACGACGACAGCATACTCAAACAGCTGAAAAAGTTCTGTGTAGAAGGATGGCCAGATAAATACTCTACTGAGAAAAGTGTTCAGCCTTATCTGCCATTCTCAGGTGAACTTACTGTTCAAAATGGTCTGCTTCTTTATGGTAGCAGAATAGTGATTCCAGCTTCTCTCAGAAAGGACATTCTTTTGAAACTACATGAGGGTCACTTGGGAATAACTAAATGCAGAGAAAGGGCCAAACATTCAGTGTGGTGGCCGGGTCTCAGCAGCGAGCTGATTAAGCTGTTGGAGACCTGCGACACATGCTGTCGGGAGAGAACAAAACACAAAGAGCCACTACTGCCCACTGAATTCCCACAAAGACCATGGGCCATGGTGGGAGCTGATCTTTTCCAGTTTAAGGAAAAACAATATTTGATTGTTGTGGATTATTTCTCCAGATTTTTTGAAGTTGCAAAACTTACCTCCACAACATCTGAAGGAGTGATCGAACACTGTAAGTCCATCTTTGCACGGCATGGCATACCAGAATGTCTCCGATCTGATAACGGGCCACAGTTTGCTTCAGATTCCTTCAGAAGATTTGCACAAGAATGGGGTTTCAGCCATGAAACCTCCAGCCCAAATTTTCCTCAGAGCAACGGCGAGGCTGAGAGAGCTGTCAGAACCATCAAGACTCTCCTTAAAAAGTCGAAGGATCCGTATCTCGCTCTCATGGCCTACCGTTCCGCTCCATTGGCAAATGGATTCAGTCCGACTGAGCTTCTCATGGGAAGGAGGATAAGGACAACTGTTCCTGTTACTCAGTCGCAACTAACACCAAAGAATGTTGATATGGAAAAACTGAGGACTGCAGAGGACAATTATAGACAGAAACAAAGACAAAACTACAACCGGAGGCACCGGGCTCACAACATGTCAACTCTACATCCAGGTGAGGAGGTGTGGGTGACAGATCTGCAAACAAGAGGAAGAGTAGTGTCTGGAGCAGGTCCACCTCGATCCTACATTGTCGAGACACCCAGAGGCTTGCTGAGAAGGAATAACTACCACCTTTCACACACTCCTAGAGCAACTGAAACTTCTGCTGTTCCACATGAGACAGTACATGAAGAAAACATTGACAATTACACACACACACCTGATCCAGATGAAGACCAGCAGGAGGCTAGCCATCAGACTCCACCACCTGAGAGTCGAGTTTCACTGAGAAATAGGAGACCTCCAGCTTATCTGGATGATTATATTTGTTCATAGGAACTGAGTGAGTTTCCTGCATGGGGCAGAATAATCCCCACACTCAGTTAGAGGATTTGGGTAGTCCACCCCTCCCTCTTAGTTAAAGTTAAATGTTACAGAGATTACTGTTCTGAGATTTATATACATCTGGGTTCTTAGGCTGAACTGTGACTGTAAAGAGATTTGAGTTTGTGCACTGTTGGTGTATCAGAAATGAATAACAGTGATAATAAGTTAGAGTTCTAGCACATTCTGCTTTAGGAAAGTATTAGTGCAATTATGTTTGTAGACCCTCACAACAAATCCTATTCAGAAAGGGGGATGTAGTATCAGGCTGTTGGTAGGAACCTTTGTGTTGTATTGTGTTGCGGGTCGGACCGTAATAAAGGTTACCTGTTAAGACGGAGTCGTGTCACGCATGCTTCTGTGTAGCCTCAAGGGTTTATTAAATATACACATATCGGAGAACAGAACACAAACCCCACACACCCCACTGAACATAGGAGGATCTGCGGTGGAAGTGGTCTCTAGCTACTAGTACTTAGGTGTACCCACCAGGCTGATCACGAAAGTTCATCAGAGACTCTACTTCCTCAGACGGCTGAGACGAGCTGGTCTGAGAAGTTCAGACCTCATCTCCTTCTACAGGTGTGCAGTGGAGAGAGCAAATAAATAGAATCAATCTACTGTCTTTTTTTTAGTACCAGTTCTCTTAAATATTCTTAATATTAAAGGTCCTGAGTTGACTCCTAATGCATCTTAGCATATATAACATTTCACCATATAAACGTACCTTAAATGTTTCAATGTTAACAAGCTAGTAAGTTTTGGACGGATGGGACATAAACTGCACATGCGCTAGCGCTAGTTATAATTAGATTCAATGGAAAAGCTGCAGGCGGCGCCCAGCGGGGAACCGGAAGTACGTCACAATCAGAAAACGTTTTTTGAAACAAACAACTCATCATTACTCATAAAATATTTATCCTACACAACTAAAAACATATATGCATACATTTCGAAATATTTTTATTTTATTATTTCATTTTTATAAAAAAAAATTAATCTTCAAATGGTGAAGAGCTGCAGTTCCAAAGAGGGGCGGCGCCCCTAGCGCCCTCTAGTGGCGGCCGCTGCTGCACAGATCATCTGGTGTTGAAAGCTACGGAATAGTAGTGGGTTTTTAAATGGGATTTGAAACCGAGAGGGAGGGGCCTGTCTGACAAGCAGTCATCGTTCCAGAGTCTTAGGGCCAGTTTACACGGCGCGTATTTTGAGTGTAACCGCTACTTTCTCTTTGCGAATTTGCTTATCGCCTACACGACGCTGCTGGCCCCCCTCTTTGACACCGATACTTTTCTGACCCTGCTCTCAAAGTGGAACTTTTTCGCTGACCCCCTGTTGATAATGTAAACATCTCCCGCGGAGCTTTTGTTTGAACACATGCACGCAGCACGCACGCGCAGACAGCCGGCATTTTAACAATGGCGGTGGACTGGACAGTGGACACACGCACCACTTTCTGAACTATAGCTGATGGAATATATTTTGATTCTCATATTAATTCTCATATTTAATTATTCTACACCTTACCTGCATCTGTGTTGGAAGAGAGCCAGCTGCCTGGATCCAGTTGTCGCTGTTAACGAGGCAGTCGGACATTTCACGTGTCACGCTGCACTATAACATACTAAATGTGCTATATATTAACAGTTTAACAATAATAAACAGTATTTATGTTAGCGTGGGAGATATTTAAATTTATCTGAGCTAAATGAAGCTATCTGGACTCGTTACGTCATGCCTAACATGCTGCTGAAAATGAAGACACCAGGTTGATTTTTAATTTATTTATTTATTCAACACCACAAACTCATGTCACAAACACTGAGAATTAAATTGAACACTTTTAAAAACACGTTAACCGAACTTTAATGAACTGGACTCTGTTGTTTTCATCCTGGTGGAAACTGGACCCACATCCGAACCGCCGGTCCGCTTCGTGGAACAGCTTCGACCTCGCAGGAAAAAAATAAAAATAAAACCTCAGTTGGTTGTTCTGTGATCGAACTAAACACAAGGAAACATTATTAAGAACATTGTTTACCTTGTAGCGCTGCTGTAAATCAGCTGATTCTCACGGACTAAAGTCAGACATGTTGACTCGGTTCCGGTCCAGTCAGCAACTGGTGCGCAGATGAAGCGGCCCCACTTGGTGTCAAATCTGTTGACTCTTATCCAAATTCCAGCTTTAACTTGTTGTTAACTTGTTGACAACAACTTGTAGTAGCTGAACTTTTAGCCAGAGAGGAAAACAGGCTGCCTCGTGTGCTCTGTTTACCTCAGGCAGCAGTGGCACGCATGCGCAGTAGTGAAGGTTCCAAAAATCACAGCGCCATCTAATGGCCCAGCATGGTAACTACAGTAAATTCATGAGTACGGGGGGTGGGGGGGAGAGAGTCGTATCCACAGAATTCGCCCATGTCAACGCAAAACTTTCAACCTAATTAACATACCCAAAAGTTGCGTTTCCCCCACACAGTGTCCGTGTAAACAGGGCCTTAAGCCTGGTTTATACTTCTGTCTTACGTCTTTTACCCCCGTTGAGTGAAAATTTGAGTGATAAAAGGTTGTGCAACTTCTGGCTGCACTCCTGCTGTGATCCCCCGGTGACAGCCCGTCTTGTATGCAGCATCTTGCAGTTCTGCTTGGGGGCCACGTACAAGACGGGCTGTCACCGGGGGATCACAGCGGGAGTGCAGCCAGAAGTTGCGCAATGTTTGTTCACTCAACGGGGGGTAAAAGACGTAAGACAGGGAGTCTTGCGGAGTATAACCCAGCCTTCCTGTTACAGAGAAGGTCCTGTCACCTCAGTGCTTAAGACGAGTTCCTGGAACTGTGAGAAGTAACTGGTCCACTGACCTCAAAGCATGTGGTGGAACATACGGGTGTATCAAATCAGAGAGATGGGGAGGGGGGTGGGGGGTGGGGGGCGAGACTGTTCAGTGATTTGTAGACATACAAGAGAATTTTGAACTGGATTTGAAGATGAACCAGTAGCCAGTGCAGGGAGGCCAAGACTGGTGTAATGTGCTCACTTTTGTCTGTACTGGTTAAAAATCGGGCTGCTGCGTTCTGGACCAGTTGTAGTCGTGCAATGGTGGTCTGACTGATACCAAACAGGAGTGAATTGCAGTAATCAAGCCTAGATGTAATGAATGCGTGTATTACTGTCTCCAGGTTATTTTTTGATAATATGGGCTTCGGCTTAGACAGTCGCCTCAGCTGGAAAAAACAGGATTTAACGATCATGTTTACATGACTGTTGAGTTTCATGGAAGGATCCATTATCACTCCCAGATTTGTGACTCTTTGTTTGTCTGACAGGGCTAGAGCAGAAAGGTCGATGCAATGGTTCGTGATTGTGTCATTGGGAGGGAACAACATGGCTTCAGACTTCTTTTCATTGAAACTTAAGAAATTTAAAGCTATCCAGTCCCAGATGTCAGCCAGGCAGTCGAGTAGAGGTTGAATAGAGCATGTACCATTGTGTCTTAGAGGGAAGTAAATTTGACTGTCATCACCGTAGAAGTGGAAACGTATGTTGTGTTTCTGGAAAATAGCACCAAGTGGCAGCAGGTATAAAGATAACAGGAGAGGACCCAGGATGGAACCCTGCAGAACCCCCCATTTAAGTGCTGCCGCTGCAGAACTAAAATCTGATTTAAAATGTGATGGAAACACAAAAGGATCTGTCAGAGAGGTAGGATCTGAACCAATTGAGGGCTGACCCTGTGATGCCCACCAACTGCTCCAACCTAGCAATGAGGATCTCATGGTCGATGGTGTCAAAGAACACCTCAATGTGTAACTGGCTGCTAGACTTCCTGACCGGGAGACCACAGGCAGTACAGGTCGGGAATAATACATCCAGCACCATCACATTGAATACAGGGGTCCCACAAGGATGTGTGCTGAGCCCCCTTCTATTCACCCTGCTAACATACGACTGCACACCATCATACAGCTCTAACCACTTCATCAAGTTTGCGGATGACACAACAGTGGTGGGTCTCATCAGCAACAACGATGAGACGGACTACAGGAACGAGGTGAGCCGCCTGGCCTTGTGGTGCGGACACAACAATCTCACTCTCAACGTGGAGAAGACAAAGGAGATTGTTGTGGACTTCAGGAAGAGGGATGCCCAACATGCCCCTCTGACCATCAACAGCACCACAGTGGAGAGAGTGGACAGCACCAAGTTCCTGGGAGTGCACGTCTCAGAGGACCTGTCCTGGAGCAGGAACACTGCATCACTGGCCAAGAAGGCTCACCAGCGCCTCTACTTTCTCCGCAAGCTGAAAAGGGCTGGAGCTCCAACCCCCATCATGTGCACCTTCTACAGGGGTGCCATAGAAAGTGTCCTGACCAGCTGCATCACGGTGTGGTTTGGTGCATGTACTGCATCCTGCCGCAAGAGCCTCCAGCGCATCGTGAGAGCAGCTGAGAAGATTGTCGGCACCTCCTTCCCCTCACTACAGGACTTACACAGCAACCGCCTCACTCGGAAAGCCCTCTGCATGGCAGGTGATCCCACACACCCACTACACAGCTGCTTCAGCCTGTTGCCTTCAGGGAGGAGACTGAGAAGTCTCCAGGCTCGAACCAGCAGACTGAGTGACAGCTCTGTTCATCAGGTAGTCAGGATGCTTAACTCTCTACCTGCTCTGTCCTCCCTCCCACTTGTACTGCCTTAACACAAAAAAAAGTTCACACATTACCACATAACACAAAGATTTTAACACTGGACTCTGTCAGAGTCAGTCAGAGTCAGAGTACTTTTATTAACATTGCACAAGTTTGCACCAGTACAGCGTGAATATCAATCAATCAATCAATCAATCACCTTTATTTAACCAGGTAGAGCCCGTTGAGATTGAGATCTCTTTTACAAGGGTGACCTGGTCAAGTGGTCAGCAGCACACGTCACATTGGCAATAGAAGGGCAATATGTACGCACAGTCATCCGGAAGGGGGCGAGTGTGTGAAGCTGCTGCTATCAGACCACATGAGACAGCATATCACATTATGTTCTTCAGCGCGGCCTCTCCCATCCGTATCGGGATGAAGGTCAAAGGTGTGAAAACAAGGGAAGAACCATGAGGGTCACAACGTTGGTATTAAAAAAAGATGTATCACATTTTGTCTTTCATGACACCATATGAGACAGAAAAAACTATACCAGAAGCACATTTAAGACAATCACATGTTGCATTTTGAGACTGAGGCAGTGAGATTTCTGTCCATGAGACATTCCAGATAGCAAACAGTTCTGAGGTGAAACCAGCCGGCCTCCGATAACGCTCATAGAAAAGTTCTCCGGGGGGGGGGGGTGTAGCGATAGGTGCAGCTGTTTGCCTCAGAAAACACGTCTCAGGAGAAATTTGACATCCAGCCTTTTTCCAAGGCTGTTTAGGGTAAAGTCAGATAAGGATTACAAATATTTTTCACTTCAGGCAGACAGTATAATTCCTTCAGCCTTGAGTCCTGCTGGGCAACTCTGATATGGTCCAATTCGGGACTTTTTCCTCTGATCCAAGCTGTGGCCCTTAGATGTTGACCAACAGCGTCCAGAGTCCCAATCCGAGCGGATGATCTGCGATCCTCAGAGATCGTGTTCACCTTCCGGATTAGCTCGTAAACAGCTGATTTCCGAGGTCACGGCGCAGATCAGATCGGGTGCTCCAGCATTAGGTCCTGCTGAAACTCTCCCTCATTTGCCGATAGGCCAGTGCTCCACAAAACGCCAAAAAAAAGCAAAGCGCTGCCATCGTAATCCAATTTAATCCAGATTCTTCACATTCCCTCAGAGCACACAGAGAGCGAGACGTCACCATTCCATCGAATCCATGGCGTATCCTCTCGTTTCGTCTGCGGGGATGGGCCGGCTCCCCCGTGCCTCGCCTTTTGTTGAAATCTTCAGTAGAGTTGATTTCCCATACCACCCAATTCATCTTAATCTTCTTTCGAGGTGCTTCATGAGAAGCTGCAGACAAGACAAGAAGCAGCAGCAGCAGGGGGGGGGAAGGACGGGGAGGAAAGGAGAAAGGCGACTGCCTCCTTCAGAAGCCCTCCCTCCCACTTGTACTGCCTTAACACAAAAAAAACTTTCACACATTACCACACAACACAAAGATTTTAACACTGGACTGACTCTGTGTCATCAAAACGGGTTATTCACTCAACTCACGGTCATGTGCTCATTCAGTTTGCACTACTTCTTATATTTGCACTAATGTTTGTATTACATTACTGCCTATAGTCATACTACTGTTTACATTTATCTACTGTTTAGATTTATTACTACTGTTTACATTTATTACTACTGTTTACATTCATTACTACTGTTTACATTTATTACTACCGGTACTGTTTACATTTACACTACTTTTTATATCTACACTACTGCTGATATATATACTATTTTTACTAGCCTTATTGCATATGCCACTTTACCTCTATACCAATACCAACTACCTCATACATATACTGTACTGTGTACCTAAACTTCATATGCTGCTTTGTCACTCTATTACAAATGTCGATGCCAGAACTTTCATTTTATTTTATAGATATACTTTTTACACTTTTATACTACTATGCAAAAAACTCAGGACAGTATTACACTTTTTATTATTTCATTTTATGCTTATGTTTATTAAATGTTTAGTGTTTTAGTGTTGGTGTAACCTTTCATACTACTACTATGCAAAAACTACTATGCAAAAACTCAGGACAGTATTACACTTTTATTATTTCATTTTATGCTTATGTTTATTAAATGTTTTAGTGTTTAAATGGTTACTGTTGCACCGAGGGACTGAGAGAAATGCAATTTCAATCCTGTGTATGTCCTGTACATATTGCAGTTTTGACAATAAAGTTGACTTTGACAAAGGCGGATGTGAGGTCCAATGGGACAAGCAGCACAGAGTCACCAGTGTCTGTAGATAAGAAGATGTTGTTAAAAACCTTCAGTAGAGCAGTTTCAGTGCTGTGGAGAGATTTGAAGCCAGATTGGAATAACTCAAGGATAGTGTGATCCTCCAGGAAGCACTTCAACTGGGACTCAACTATTTTCTCTAGAAGTTTAGAAACAAATGGGAGTCTGGAGACAGGCCTGAAGTTAGATACTACTGAAGGGTCAAGGTTTGTTTTTTCAGGAGAGGTTGAACAGCAGCATGTTTTAATGTTTTTGGCACCACTCCAGTGGATAAACTGCTTTAATTCACAATAACAGTGTGAAAAACCTCAATTAGTAGCCGAGGGGGGACCACATCAAAGGGGGAACCAGATGGTTTCAGGTTACACATGACCTGCTCTAGAGAGGACAGAGAGACTGGTTCAAAATGGTCAAATACAGTAACAGATTGAGGTGAGATGGATGATCATGAGTTGGAGGAGAAATGAGAGCCCGGGTGGTCGCAATTTTTTCTAAAAAGAAATGTTGGAAGTTCTCGTACAGCTCAGTCGAGGCTTCCAGGGGTGATGGTTCAGTGAGGTGGAGAACAGAGGTTAGGGTGGAAATCAGAACTCGTGGATTGTGAGAGTTTGAGGCAATTATATCAGAAAAGTATTGGGATTTAGCAGTTTTTAGGGCAGTCTCTGTTAGTGCCCCTGAGTTATGGAATGCTCTGCCTTTACACATTCGACAGGCCCCCTCACTGTCCATGTTTAAAACTCATCTGAAAACTCATCTCTACTCATTGGCCTTCAACCCAACTGAGACTTGATTTTACTTCCTTTTTATTGTTATTGATTTTATCTGTGTAACTCGTAGTTTTATTTTTTTTAATTGAGTTTTTAACTCACTGTATGTTAGTTTTGTAGCTCTGTTTTTATGCTTTCTTTTATCTTGTTTTTAATTGATGTTCAGCACTTTGTTTCAGCTATGGCTGTGTTTTGTATTGTATTGTATAATTTTATTCATTTCATATTAAAAACAATGACAATTTAAAAAAGAAAAGTTAAACAAAAAAACATAAAATGAAAGGAAGCAGAAGAAGAAAACATTTCTTATCATATCTGCTCCTTATCAAACAATCAATTCAAACTATCAATTCAAACATTTATATACTTATTGTAATACAAAAGTATACAGTCTCATCAAAAGTATACAGTCTCATCAAAATACCTATTATAATTTGTTAAATTAGAATCAACTTAAATGTAATTCTTCAACAAAATAGTTTTAATCATTTTCTTAAAGTGCGACTAAACCCCTATGGATTGGTAACTCCTCCTTCCAAAATCTCCCTGAAAATGGGCGTGTCGAGAGACAAGGAGGGGTGGAGGTAGAGTTGTGCTTTTGTTCACGCCTCCACCTGCAACAACCTAAAACAAATTAAACCTCTAGCCAACAACATACACCAAGCAACAACAAAGAATAAACATGTAGATGTATTTATCTATTCCACCCATTCCATCCAAAACCAAAGGCCTAAAAAAATGAAAATGAAAAGAAAAATAAAACCGCTTGTCAGGAGTGAAATGCAGCACTTCCATATAAGGTATGCACTTCTCATCTCTGCAGGGGATTGGCTCTGCTTGAACCACCTGTGTGACATCACACATGAGCAGACATGTCACACATGAGCGTTTGCACAAATAAGAAAATTAAGGTGTAATCCACCAGTTCAACCCATAGAACTACCGTAAACACATTTTTAGACCAAATATTGCCAAATATTGCCAATTTACACAGATATGCACAATTATGTGAGAATAAACACAGCCATAGTGCTAGATAACATTTTAAACACATTCTAGGGAGTTTATCAGCTAAAAAAAGTTAATTTTGGGTTTAGTCGCACTTTAAAGACCGTGTAAAGTGAATTTCAACATTTTCTTCAATAAACATTATAAATGTCATAATTGTAATCTTGTAAATGAGTAAAAAGTCTCAAAATTGTAGCTCAATTAATTTTGGAGTTATAGATCAAACTGTGTATAAAGATATTTCTGTTTCAGGATTTTTTAGGCGTGGTTTAAATGTTACCGTGTTTCGTCACACGGTAACAAGCCCCACCCCCTGCAGCTCCAGCCGTATAAATGCGTTCTTCGGTGGAGCCGTTCACTCGCTACCGACCGTCTCCCTGCAGGACTCTCACTCCTTTTACGCATGGAGGACTGCAGCCTTTGTGACATTGAGACGCAGGAGGGAGTCAAACAAACCCAGGCGTGCTACTGGAGCGACCACATGCCACCTGCACCTCCGCGCCTCCCCGCGTGTGTGTTGTGTGTGTGTGTGTGTGTGTGTGTGTGTGTGTGTGTGTGTGTGTGTGTGTGTGTGTGAGAGGCTCTCTGAGAGCGATCCGCGTGAAGCTGAAATCCTGCCACGCGCGCCGTGAAACGCCGTGACTCCGCTGACACAGATGAGATAACTTATCAACGTGATTACTCTTTATTTTAATCACCAACACAGACCCCGCATGCGAGGTGACCGGGTCGGACCGGGTGCAGCGAGTCCGCTGCTCATCATGTGTCATCAACTTTAAAAACAAAACCAGAGTTGTTAGTGCACTAAAAACAGCGTAACTCTTGGAAAAATGAGCTGGTGTTACAGCCAGCCAGAACTCAGATAAAAACAGAGCAGGTTTACTGCTGCTCCTTGTCTGCCTCCATACACAGTCAGCTCAGGGGGCAGGACACTGGTGTAGTACTGCGCTGAAACCACGCCCACGCGCTGACACGCCCCCAGCGTTCCAGAGCAAGGCAAAATCATGTTTTTTCATGATTTAGACTTAATTTTATAAGGTAAACAATATTTTTAATCAGTCAGATTTATATGGGTGATTAATAACACATATTTATGCCGTGTGACAAACTCAAAACACAAATTTAATTTTACTTTACACGGTCTTTAAATATTAGTATGGACTTCGCATTTTTTACATTGTCCTCTAGTCCATTCCAAAGATCAATTCCTCTTATCGTAGTAGATCTACCCTTTAAACTGGTTCTATACTGAGGTTTAACAAACATTTATTTTCCCTTTAAATTATAGCAATGAATCCTTTTCACA
This sequence comes from Garcialebias charrua, assembly GCA_038048925.1. Classification (NCBI taxonomy): domain Eukaryota; kingdom Metazoa; phylum Chordata; class Actinopteri; order Cyprinodontiformes; family Rivulidae; genus Garcialebias; species Garcialebias charrua. The sequence continues at coordinate 20,258 of JBBPBX010029865.1, forward strand.
AAATAGGTTTGAATGTTAGATGGTAGTGAGCAAAGGTGGGCACATGACCGCAAGGGACCGCTAATGCGCTAATCCACTTACAGCGGACCTAACGTTTTTGTCAGCGTAACAGCGGTTTAACTAACTTTTATAATTCATAAGCGGATTTGTGCTATTTTTATTTAAAATGCAGTACCGCTAATAACTAATTATCTATCAGTAAAAACGAATAAACTTATTTACAGGCTCTTATGCTGGCTCCGTAGCTGCTTGTTTTACCTTTTCCCTTGGTCTGCTCCCTCACCGTAAAGAGCAGAGAGGAGGGAGGGTTGGAGGGGGAGCAGAGGGGAGAACAGACGCGGATCTACCATGTAGGCAAATGATGCCGTTGCTTGGGGCCCCAAATCAGCAGGGGCCCCGCCCCGGCCAGTCACCTACATCACTAACATTGCTCATGCTTGTTAATGTACATTTAACATAAAAATAATTATAGTTACGATGAAAACAATCATTAAAAACGCAATACAAAAACCGGTCGATTTCTGTATCCCCCTACTAAAAATGGACTATTCCATCTTGACATCTTCCGGGTCAGAGGTGAACTCGGGTGCTAACGTTTATGGCTAGCTGTTGCGCTCGGTCTCTTCATAAATCCGCAGAGAACCCCGCTGTTTCAAGCCAAATTAACGCGGCCGGAGGATTGTATTGTGTGTTTTGTGTCCACCACTCGACGGTGAGTCGTTTGTTTTATGTATTTGGGTTCCTTTTATGTAGAAATGCGGTGGCGACACGCCCGTGTATTTGAGATTTAAAAGTGGTCTTAGGGATTAAAAGATCATTCTCATTTTGTTAATTTCGTGGCCGAATAGAATATATGTACGTAAAGTATTAAATAAATCCTTTGATTTTTGTAATTTCATCCTTTTAGGATCATTTTAGTTACTTTTCATTAAATCTGTTGACTGCCTATAGAAATTTTGATAACAGTTTAGTCCTGTGTATAAAGTAATGCTAATTTTTGTTTTGTTTATGACCTTGTTTAGGTCAGGGTTTTTTTCACCCCCTGTTCCCACCCAGGATGGCATTGGCAAGCTACCGGATTCCCGCAGCTGTGCGGTAGGACTTAAATTGCACCAAACTATTTGTTTTTTTCTGGACATATTATGAACTACAAACTACCAGATTATTGATTGATGGACCTTTAATCATCCGGGATTCAAGAACTGATTTAAAATAGAAAAAAAAGTGTAATCAGGGTCTGTTTTGTTGTGTGTATTTTGTCTATTGGTTATACTCAAAGAAAATGATGAGCTTCTCACCCTATCTCTAAGGGAGAGTCCAGCCACCCTGCGGAGAAAACTCATTTCAGCCGCTTGTATCCGAGATCTTGTTCTTTCGGTCATAACCCAAAGCTCATGACCATAGATGAGGGTGGGAACGTAGATCGATCGGTAAATTGAGAGCTTTGCCTTTTGACTCAGCTCTCTCTTCACCACGACAGACCGGTACAGCGCCCGCTTCACTGCGGACGCTGCACCTATCCGCCTATCGATCTCACGCTCCAGTTTTCCCTCATTCGTGAACAAGATCCCGAGATACTTAAACTCCTCCACTTGGGGCAGGACCTCCTCCCCGACCCGGAGAGGGCATGCTACCCTTTTCCGGCTCAAGACCATGGCCTCGGATTTGGAGGAACTGATCCTCATCCCGGCCGCATCACACTCGGCTGCAAACCGCTCCAGTGAAAGTTGTAAATCACGAACTGATGAAGCCAGTAGGACCACATCATCTGCAAAAAACAGAGAAGCGATTCTAAGGTCACCAAAACGGATCCTCTCAACACCTTGGCTGCGCCTAGAAATTCTGTCCATAAAAGTTATGAACAGAATCGGTGACAAAGGGCAACCTTGGCGGAGTCCAACTCTCACCGGAAACGAGCCTGACTTACTGCCGGCAATGCGGACCAAGCTCTGACACCGGTCGTACAGGGACCTAACAGCCCTTATCAAAGGGCCTGGTACCCCATACTCCCGGAGTACCCCCCACAGAACCCCCCGAGGGACGCGGTCGAATGCCTTCTCCAAGTCCACAAAGCACATGTAAACTGGTTGGGCAAACTCCCACGCACCCTCCAGGACCCTGCTGAGGGTGTAGAGCTGGTCCAGTGTTCCACGACCAGGACGAAAACCACACTGCTCCTCCTGAATCCGAGGTTCGACTATCCGACGGACCCTCCTCTCCAGAACCCCTGAATAGACCTTACCAGGGAGGCTTAAGAGTGTGATCCCCCTATAGTTGGAACACACCCTACGGTCCCCCTTTTTGAATAGGGGAACCACCACCCCAGTCTGCCAATCCAAGGGAACTGCCCCCGATGTCCACGCGATATTGCAGAGTCGCGTAAGCCAACACAACCCTACAACATCCAGAGCCCTAAGGAACTCCGGGCGAATCTCATCCACCCCCGGAGCCTTGCCACCGCGGAGCTTTTTAACCACCTCGGCGACCTCAGCACCAGAGATCGGAGAACCCGACCCAAAGTCCCCAGGCTCCGCTTCCTCAGTGGAAGACGTGCCAGTAGGATTGAGGAGGTCTTCGAAGTATTCCGCCCACCGACTCACAACATCCCGAGTTGAGGTCAGCAGCACGCCACCCCCACCATAAATGGTGTTGGTCGCGTACCTCTTTCCCCCCCTGAGACGCCGGATGGTGGACCAGAATCGCCTCGAAGCCGTACGGAAGTCATTCTCCATGGCCTCTCCGAACTCCTCCCACGCCCGAGTTTTTGCCTCAGCAACCACCCGAGCCGCATGCCGCTTGGACTGCCGGTACCTATCAGCTGCTTCCGGGGTCCCACAAGCCAAAAAGGCCCAATAGGACTCCTTCTTCAGCCTGACAGCATCCCTCACTGCCGGTGTCCACCACCGGGTTCGAGGGTTGCCACCACGACAGGCACCAACAACCTTGCGGCCACAGCTCCGATAAGCTGCCTCGACAATAGAGGCGCGGAACACGGCCCACTCGGACTCCATGTCCCCCGCCTCCCTCGGAACGTGTTCAAAGCTCTCCCGGAGGTGGGAGTTAAAGCTCCGTCTTACGGGAGACTCTGCCAGACGTTCCCAGCAGACCCTCACAATACGTTTGGGTCTGCCAGGTCTGACCGGCATCCTCCCCCAACCTATATTCCGGAAAATACGGTTGACAAAATTTCAGCGTAATGTTTTGTCTTTAACAAAGGTTAGAATCCTTTAAAGTTAAGAGGTATAAAAAGTCCTCAGTAAAGTTAAAAGATAAATACTAGTATGACCAAGCCAAGACCATCAAATTTTAATAAAGTGAGGCTACTATTTTCTAGAGTTAATGTATTGATTGTGCACTTCATTTAACTGTAGGAGCCAAGACCTTTTGCTATTTTTTAAAGTGAGGTAAACTTTAGTCAAGACCAAGAATTATTTTTTTTTAAATGTGAGACTAATTTACCAAGACCTTTTGAATAAATAAAGTGAGGTAATTTAGCTAAGATCTAAGTAACATCAATACAGTGAAGTTTTTTACCAAGACCTTTTATTGGACTTGTGAGGCTCCGGTTCTGAAATAGACGTGTCTCTGTCTCTGTGTGTATGCTTTGTGTCTCTGTCTGTGCATCTGTATGTGTGTCTGTGTGCCCCCTGGCTGTGTCTCAATTCAGGGGCTGCATCCTCATGAGTGCGCATTTGTAGGCCGCATACGTCATTGCCCCGCGCGGAGGACTGTCCCAATTCTAAGACTCCTCCTCATGCGGCCGAGGAATGCGGCCTACTTCCTGCCGAAATCCAAGGATGCATCCGTGAATCCTTCAAGACGGAGGCTATCCCAGAATTCATAGCGCCAGCAGAGATTTTGCGGGGGGGTGGGACTTTCTGCGTGCAGGGTCGGGACTGCTGCGTGTTGTTGAGTCATCAGCTCGTTCAACCTCAGCGCAAGCTTGAATCTCATTAAAATTTAACTACAGAAACGACTAAAAAAAAATTGTTAGCTGAATATATATTAGTGTTTCTGAGTTTACTGTTTGTTAAGAACTGATTACAAATTAGCTTATTTTACACGTGCGTAGCAAGGTTTTTCTGAGGGTCGATCTGTTAAAACTCAGAGTGGACCTACAAAATGCAAGTTGCCCAGTAGGTCACTGCATTAAACATTGGGTTGCATGCAGATCCTTTTCTCAAAAGCTGGTTCGAATCTCACTCGGTACGGTTAAAACTTATTTTACGTTTGTCTTTTATTGGATTAAAAAAAGGAGTTTTACAAACTCCTTTTTTTAAATCTCAGTCCTCATATTTTTATCCAATAAAAGACAAACGTAAAACAACTTTTAACCGAACCGAGTGAGATTCGAACCAGCTTCGACAAAAGTGTCAGCATGCAAAGCCAATGATTAACCAATTGAGCTACTTGGCAACTTGCATTTTGTAGGTCCACTTTATGTTTTAACCTATCGCCCCTCAGAAAATCCTTGCTACGCACGTGTAAAATAAGCTGATTTGTAATCAGTTCTTAACAAACAGTAAACTCAGAAACACTATATATACATGTATTCAGCTTAGTAATATATTTTAGCGGCGTCCCTTCTCTTTCCACACACACACACACACCAAGCGCGCACACAAGAACTTCCCACCCACTTCAAGAGAACGCCCCACCCACTTCAAGGCCGGCAAACCTGAAGGCTAGACCGTCCCATTTCAGCAGTTTCGCTCAGCCCACCCGGTCTTGTGAGTGCGTGGCCTACTCGGCCCAGCTAGGCTGGGTCCTCATGAGGATGCAGCCCCTGAATTGAGACACAGCGTCTGTGTGTGTTCTGTACGTCTCTGTGTGCATACGTCTCTCTGTATGTGTGTAAGTGCATATATTAATAAAAAACAATGCAAAAAGTACGACAATCATAGAGATAAAAACTAAAACCAGATATCTAAACATTTATAATCACTAACTTACAAAAACTGTGCTGACAAAAAGCAGATAAATAAAGCAAACAAAAAAAGCACAAGAGATAGTCACTAGTTTTAAAACCGATTTTTATTTATGTGACCACTTATTGTGGATTTTCCTTATTGTAAAACCCAAGTATAAAATGTTAAAAGGTTGCAATAAGGACACAGGTAAGTTCTGCTGGAAATGAGGAGACAAGATTCAAGAAAATTACAAAGTTTACTCAGTTTCAATAACTTTAATTACTGAAGACCTGATTTTAAATAGTTAAAAACAGTGAATGCATTTAACAAAAACTTTATTAAAAACAATCTAAATTTCTGGGACTTCCGGCTGAATGGCGGTGGGATAAGTTGTGTTTAGGTGCGCTCCTGAGGAACTGGCCTGTTTTCCAACTAATGCCTGGCACTTTCTTCCGATTTTGACCGCAAACAATAGACAACTTACACATTCTACGCATATCTCCTGTTCGATCGCCAAAATGCCACCAAAGTCTGCTAAAGGAGTAAGTTCGATCGAAGCTCACCTGCGGCCTAATCCTCGTGGCGGAACCTCGAGCTATCCTGGGTCACCTCCTTCATCTGATGCAGCAGCTACCGCTGCAGTTTGTGACGTCGGCACCCTCAAACAGGAGCTGCTGGTGGCTCTCCGAGAGGACTTTACTGCTATAATTAAAGCAGAATTCCATGCCGCTCTGGGTGAAAGTCTCTTGTCGATCAACGCCGAGCTGTTAGCCCTCAAAAAGGAGCTATCATCGGGGCTAGCTACAGTGCAGGAGAACTTCACGGGGCTAAAGCTAACGGTAGCAGAGGTGGAGAAGTCCGTCTCCACCTGCACAGATGACATCGTTAGCCTCCAGAAAAAAGTCGAGAGCCTCACGAAGACGGTGGCACAGCTGGAGGATAAATGTGACGATTTGGAATCCCGGTCCCGACGTCAGAATATCCGGATTATCGGTGTCCCGGAGGATGACCCTTCATCGGCTACAACGGCTTCGGTCTCTCGGATGCTAAAGGAGGCCTTCGGCTTCGAGGAGGAGCCGCTGCTGGATCACGCTCACCGCATCCCAGTCCCCAAACCGAAGGCAGGCGAGCGGCCCCGTCCAATTGTGGCTAAGCTACACTACCACACGGACTGTGTGAAAATCCTGGCGAAGGCGAAGGAGCAGCAGCAGATCAAAGTGAACGGTACAAATATCTTTGTGTTCCCCGACTACACTGCCAGAACGGCTCGCGCGCGGGCCGCCTTCACTGAGTGTCGCCGCAAGCTTCGCAACGTCCAGGGGGTTCGGTTCGGCCTGCTCCACCCGGCCCGGCTGAAGATCACGCATGAGGGAACCACACGAGTGTTCACGTCCCCTGAAGAGGCGAGTGTGTACATCGAGTCGATTGCAAAATGAGAAATATAATTAGTGTACTTTGTTTTACACTCAGGGAATGTCAGTATTATTAGTCATTATTATTATTATTATTATTCATGTTTAAAAATATAATCAGAGTGCTCTGTTTACACTCACGGATTTAATGGGTAGAAATAATAATCAGTGTGTTCTTTTTTTCTCATACTCAGGGAACGTCAGTATTATTAGTTATTATTATTATTATTATTCATGTTTTAAAAATATAATCAGAGTGCTCTGTTTACACTCACGGATTTAATGGGTAGAAATAATAATCAGTGTGCTTTTTCTTTCATACCCAGGGAACGTTAGTATTATTAGTTATTATTATAATTCATGTTTAAAAATCAGAGTGCTCTGTTCACATTCACGGATTTAATGGGTAGAAATGTAATTACTGTAGTGTGCTTTTTCTTTCATACTCAGTGAACGTTAAAATTATTCGTTATTATTAATATTATTATCATTCGTGTTTAAAAACATAATTAGAGTGCTTTGTTTACATTCACGGATTTAATGTTTAGAAATATAATTAGCCAGCTTTTTTTTTTTTTTTTTTTTGGGTGAAGACTACTTTTTTCATAGTCAGGGAACGTTAGTATTATTAGTTATTATTATTATTCATGCTTAGAAATATAATTAGTGTGTTTTGTTTGCATCCACGGATTTAATGTTTATAATTATAATTAATGTGTATTGTTTGCATTCACGGTTTTAATGTTTAGAATTATAATCAGTGTGTTTTATTTACATTTAGGGATTTAATGTTTTGGATTATATGGTGGGCTTTGGTTCGCATTTGGGGAATGTTATTACTATTAGTTATTATTATTATCAATCACTGCTTTTTTAGTTGTTTTTTTTTTGTTTGTTTTTTAAAGAGTTCTTGCTCTTCCAGATTAGTGCCTATTACATATTTTAAATTTTCTTTTCATTTAGCTAGTTCTGTGGGAGTCACCTGGTACAGGTTGTGATGTGGTGCCATTTGACCGTAAGGACAAGTTTTCTAGTGACTCCTGTTGGAGTCTGCACAGTCCCTTCATCTGGGGAAGGGCCAAGTGCAAGTGGGGGGGTTTTTTTTTTTTTTCTCCTGGGGTGGGGGCGGGGATTGGGAAGGATGGCAATATTTTACAACCCTTATTATGAACAACAGGTCACATGGCTGTTGATTTGAAAGCTTCCTCAACATCATCTGCTGTCAGATTCCTAAGCTGGAATGTTAAAGGTCTTAATAATCCGGTGAAACGGTCTAAAATATATTCTCATATGAAACGCCTGAATCCAGACGTAATATTCCTACAGGAAACACATTTGCAAAATTCAAATCAGGTCAGGCTTAAATATCCATGGATTGGGGAGATTTACCACTCGAGCTTCAACTCAAAAGCCAGAGGAGTTGCCATACTATTTAATAAGAATATTCATTTTACAGCATCAAAAATAATGAAGGATACAAATGGCAGATTTCTTATAATCGCGGGCTCTCTGTTCCATACCCCCGTTTTATTAGTGAACATTTATGCACCAAACTTTGATAACCCAGACTTTATAAACAATTTAGTAAGCACACTTCCATATCTTGACACTCATCTGTTAATTTTAGCTGGGGACCTGAATTGTGTTATGAACACATCATTAGATCGCTCTTCGTCTCGGCCCTGCACACAGTCTAATATGTCTAAATCTATTTTGGATTTTATGTCCCAAAATGGATATGTAGATCCATGGAGGGCACAGAATCCACTAACAAGGACCTATTCTTTTTACTCGCAGGTGCACCAATCCTATTCCCGTATAGATTATTTTTTTGTTGACAGCTCTTTAATGCAGAGAGTCACTTCTTCTGAATACTATCCGATTGTTATCTCAGACCATTCTCCTCTAAGCATTGATATAAACTTTATAAATAAACCCCGTTCTAGTCCTCGTTGGAGATTTAATAGTCTCCTGTTATCAGATGAGCCATTTAATAAATTCATCTTATCAGCAATTGACGATTTCCTAATGTTCAATAAGAGCGATACAATTTCTCCCTCACTATTATGGGAAACATTAAAAGCCTATATTCGTGGTCAGATTATTTCTTTTTCAGCTAATGTCAATAAAAATCTACGCACTAAGATATCAGAAATATCAACAAAAATTCAGAATATTGACAGGCAAAATGCCGTTAATCCGTCACACGATTTGCTGAAACAGCGACAGGATCTTCAAATGGAACTTGATCTTTTAACAACATCTGATGCGGAGCGTCTCTTAATCCGATCTCGAGCCACTTATTATGAGCATGGGGAAAAACCAAGTAGACTTTTGGCACATCAACTGAAACGAAAGGCTAGCTCTCACACAATATCGCAAATCAAGGATCGATCGGGCAACCTTGTCTCAGACCCTGTCTCCATTAGTGACACCTTTAAAAAATTCTACTGCGATCTGTATAAATCTGAACTACAAGCAGACTCAAACGAGCTACTCGCCTTTCTTCAGAATATTGACATTCCTAGGATAGACAAATTGATTTCTGACCAACTTGAGGCTCCCATTAAATTAGAAGAAATATTAGAGTCAATTAAGAATATGCAAAGTGGTAAAACACCTGGCTCGGATGGTTTCTCTGCCGAATTTTTCAAAAAATTTAAAGATAAGATAGCCCCTCTTCTTCTCGAGGTTTATAATGAGTCATTCGGGCGTGGCCTGCTACCTCCCACCTTGACTCAAGCTTCAATCTCTCTCCTGTTAAAGAAGGATAAAGATCCTACTGCTTGCGAGTCTTATAGACCCCTTTCACTCTTGAATGTGGATTTTAAGATTTTGTCCAAAATACTCGCAACTCGGCTTGAGACAGTTCTCCCTCTGATTATCTCACAAGAACAAAATGGATTCATCAAAGGTCGCCAGTTGTTTTTTAATACCCGTACAATATTGAACACAATTTTTTCAACTCATTCCCCCAAGTCTCCTGAAGTAATCATTTCTCTTGACGCCGAGAAAGCTTTTGATCGAGTAGAATGGGAGTATCTCTTTGCCGCTCTTAATAGGTTTGGTTTTGGAGAGAGGTTTGTGTCCTGGATCAAACTACTTTATACATCTCCTCAAGCATGTATTCTTACTAATTCCATCCAATCGGATTATTTTTCGGTGGGGCGTGGTACTAGACAGGGTTGCCCTCTTTCCCCCCTCTTGTTTGCGTTAGCCATTGAGCCTCTTTCTGTTGCCCTAAGATCCCTTTCTTCTTTTCACGGAATCATCCGCTCTGGCGTCGAGCTTAAACTGTCCTTATATGCAGATGACCTTCTCCTGTATGTTTCTGACCCATTATGTAGCCTTCCCCCAATTTTAAATACTCTGGAAAAATTTGGATCGTATTCCGGCTATAAAATTAATTCACTTAAAACCGAATGCTACCCAGTGAATTCATTAGCTTTAAAGCTTAAGCCTTCTGATATCCCTTTTAGGCTCAGTCCCTCGGGGTTTAGATATTTGGGAATTAATATTGCACGTACTCTGCCCTCGATGTTTTCTCAGAATTATACCCCACTAGTCTCCCAAATTGCATCAGACCTTCAGAGGTGGAACTCTCTCCCTCTTTCACTAATTGGCAGGATTAATATTATCAAAATGAATGTGCTACCTAGACTTCTGTTTTTATATCAAAACATCCCTCTGTTTTTGCCCAAACAGTTCTTCAGGTCCCTGGATCAGATGGTCTCTTCCTTTTTGTGGAATGGAAAGGCCCCCAGAATGAGACTTTCTTTATTACAACAGTTCACCACAAATGGTGGTCTTTCTCTACCTAATTTTACAATGTATTACTGGTCCTCGCATATTCATAAACTGAATTATTGGTTAAATTCACCGGATCTGATTTGGTGCAAACTTGAAGTTCAATCGATTTCTGCATCTTTTTCACCTGCCTCAATTATTTATTCATCATTACCAATTAAACTATCCTCTGTTACTACAAATCCTATAGTGCTTTCCACACTCAGGATCTGGTCACAATTTAGGTCCCATTTTAAATTTGTATTACCATCTAATAAAATGCCGTTATTAAAGAATCACATTTTCTCTCCAGCATCTACTAATGCTGCCTATAGAATTTGGCATGAGAGAGGTATTAGAACAATGAGAGACCTTTACGAAGATGGTTTGTTCCTTAGTTTTTCAGAATTGTCTTCTAAATTTAATCTACCCACTTCACATTTGTTTCTTTATTTCCAAATTAGACATTGCGTTTCATCACGGTTTCCAAATTTTCCAACTTTGCCTACTGACCCACCATGGGTCGAATTCCTAGCTTTGAAGCCTAATCTGAAATCTCCTCTTTCTATTATTTATGGAAAACTTATGGCAATTGAGGCCGACTCATCAGGTAAAACCAGAACTGCATGGGAACGGGAATTGGGTGTTGAACTGTCAGAGTCATGGTGGGATAAAGTTATTCTCAGCATACGCCAGAGTACACCAT
>JBBPBX010029866.1:9576-19728 GCA_038048925.1 Garcialebias charrua
TTCAACACAGAAAGAGTTCAAATGATGACAGCTAACAGTGCAGTGGTCTGTTCATTTTTAGACAACTGTATGTTTGATGAAATTTTACTCACCTGTTATTTCTTCAGGGAGGTTGAAGGAAGACTCTCCTTGCATGTCGCAGGTTGAAACTTCAACACAGCTAGTGAACTGAGGAACAGCGAGGCCTAGTAGTTCTAGTTTTTCGGTATGAGTTGTAGAACTAGCTAGCTCATCAACTGTCCAGTAGCATGTTGTTTTGCTGCGGGAGGTTGTTCTCTGTTTTGTGGGTTTCCCATGTCCAAGATGTAAAGTTGGAACGTAATCCACGGAGTTTGGATCATTAATGGACCAGTTCAATCAATACCATTTATGTCTTGGCTCATTTCTTTGGTCTCCACCTCCTTCTCTTTCTCTTCTTTCCTGGAGGTCTATGTGCCTTTCACATCCTGCAGGTGCAGAAACAGCAACATTGCTCACGCACACAGTAATCTTGGCATGGTCGTGCCTTTTCCCATAGAGTAATGTGTGTGAGTGTGTGTGTCACCATTGGTGTGAATAAACAGATAACTGAACTATTTTTTCCACTTTATCTCTTTGAACTCTGTAGTGATTGTCTGTAACACCTAAAATAATGACTTTTATCCTTTTGGAGACATCACATTTCTGTAATTATAGCAGCGATCAGTTCCACGGCATTAATCTCAGATCTGTCCACAATACTTATGTCAGTGTTATAAACCTGCCACATTAGTTTTTATAACCCATGGAAGAAGACGGAGACTGAAGTCAAATGGAATGGGAAGAGTTTGAATCTGCTAATTTAAACATTAAATGCTAAGATCCACGTGCTTTGAGGTCAGATGAGATGACCGGGTACTTTTAAGAGTTCCAGGGACTCGGCTTAAGCGCAGAGGTGACAGGGCGTTCTCTGTAGCAGGACCAAGACTCTGGAACGAGTTACCTCTGCTCGTCAGACAGGCCCCTCCCTCTCAGTTTTCAAATCCCGTTTAAAAACTCACTACATTCTGTTGCTTTCAACACCAGCTGATTTGTATTTGATCGTTTTATTTATGATCTGCGATGTTTTTATGTCTTTTGTTTTGTACTTCATTGTGTGTGTTGCCTGTTGTTTGTTGTTTGTACAGCACTTTGGTTTGGCCTTGTTCCTGTTTAAAGTGCTTTATAAATAAAATGGTATGGTATGGTATGCTAAGATACTCAAGATAACAGTGTTTAATGGTGTAATTTGCAGTCAGCAAGATTTTGTAGTTTGTTCTGCTGATGTAAATTTACAGAAGCAAATTTATTTGAGAGAATGTTATTCTACGGGGATAAGTTATCATAAAATGTATGTAATACTTTACAATAAGGTACACAAAATTTGACAAACTACTAGGGAACGCTTCAGGAACAAATCAGGTGCTAATGGGTAGTTAACCAGTACTTACTGGGGAACACACAGCCAAGCCTTATTAGGGGACTACTGGTTTGTTAACTAGAGGAACTAATCAAGAACTAATGGGTAGTTACCAAGGAAACCAAAGAGGAACAAATCAGGAGCTAATGGGTAGTTAATCAATACTTACTGGAGAACACAAAGTCAAGCCTTATTAGGGGACTACTGGTTTGTTACCACAGAAACCAAGGAGAAATTCTCCATGTGGGTTCTGAATAAACCCTGCACCAGAGGCCACAGCTCAGACATAGTTGAGATAACAGCAGTACAAGATTATAAAATCAGTTCTTACCACTGATTAGTGGTAGTAATCCAGTACAATCAGTAATCACTAGGAAACAGGTTTTTGACCATTACAAGCTGTGACCTCACTGGTGCAGGGTTTATTCAGAACCCACATGGAGAATTTCTCCTCCTTTGCCACCTTATCTACTGGGAAAAACTCCAACATACAAGCACCAAGTTGGGGGGCTAAGAGTAGACCCACACCAGCTCAGCATCTCTCACCACGGGTAACTCCAGAGTGGAATAAAGTCCAGCCCCTCTCAAGGAGACTGGTTCCAGAGCCCATGCTGTGTGTTGAGGTGAGTCCAACTAGGTCTCAAGAGAACGGGTTTCTCTACTCGCACCATGTTAAAACAGTTTGAACACTGCTCCAATGCTGCGAGCCTTGCTGCCCTTCCACTTGGTCTCTTGGACACATAAAACATCTACCTTCCTTCTCTGCATCATGTCAGCCAGCTCTCTACCTTTGCCTGTCATTGTCCCCACATTTAGAGTTGCAACCCTCAGTCCTACAGTCTTCACTTTCCTCTTCTCCTCTGTCTCCTGACACGTTTCCCTCCTTTGGCACATGTGTTTTGCGTCGGATACCCGTCTTGACACAACCCTCACCATTTACCCGGGCTTGGGACCAGAACAAGAGGTGCACTGGCTTGTGCTCCCTAGTGGCTGGTTTCTTTTTTTTTTCCAGCAGATCTTTGGCAGATTTTCTTGGGGCAGACACCCTTGAGCATGTTTGCTGAGATCTGAAGTCCGCAACGCTCATTTTTCTTTACAGAATACTATTTATGTTTTCCTCCATAATTTACAACTTTGGCTATATTTATCCTTCATTCATCCATCCATTATCTTTTACCTGCTTCTTCCATTTTGAGTCACGGGGGTCACCAGTGCCCATGTCCAGCAATCACTGTGCGAGGAGCGGGGTACACCCTGAACCGGTCGCAAGTCCTGGCTGTATACAGAGGCTTCCAAACCTTTTTATTTGAAGGCTTCTGAGAGACCATTAGATGTTATGAAGACATCCATCCAACAGTGAAGACTGGAGCAGGTCTCATGTGAGAGAGACTCATGCTCACAATTTAACTAAAATTGTACAGTAAGTTCAAAATTAATTGGAGTGTTGAATAACAGTAACACTATATAATTGGAATGTATTGTCCTGACGTAAAAAAGAAAAATAACCTAATTTAATTAGAAAAAGTTTTACCTAATTTTACCATAAACAACAATAAAACAAATCTGAACCAAATTACTGACTCTGTCTAAAATTTAATAATGCTTTATACAAATTACAAACCTTTACATACCTTGAAGCTCTGTGTATCTCTTGCATCCCTGCCTTTCATTCACTATATATTCACTAAAGTCCTCTTGTGTTGACAAACCACACGGTTACAGGGATTTTGGTTATACAGTAGCTTGAAAATAACATTCAAACTCTCATGTAATATTTCAATCCTTTGTGCGACCAGTTAGTCCTCAGAGTATCTGTGGTGCAACACTTTTAACTACCACTACCTTTAGCTCAATATCTGTAGAAATACAGGTAGTCCTCGACTTATGACGGAGATCCGTTCCTATGCGGCGTTGTAAACCGAATTTTGACGTAAGTCAAAATATACGTACATACTGCACCATATACTGTACATGTACAGTATTACCAAGCACTTAGCCTATCCTAACACAGTACCCTACATAATTATCAAAAAACACATACATTTGGGAGCCATAATGAAGGGAAAAAAGAGTTATGGCCTACTTCCTCCGCCCACAGGCCGTATTCTCCATTCGTTTACGACGTAAAACCGCCATCCAGCTCGGTCCATCCTCCATATTCTCTATTCGTTTACAACGTAAAACCGGAAACTGCGTAACTCGGCTTTTCAAAATAAAATTTCAAAATAAATTACATTTATTTTATTTTATTGGAGATGCGCCGTAACCACGAAACGTTGTAACTCGAGACCGTCGTAACCCGAGGACTACCTGTAGTGTATTCATTTTTATATTGGCTAAGGTGATTTAGCTGTGGTGGCCATATTATTTTGTACTGTCTCCACAAGGTAAGCAGTTGTTGACATTATGTCCAACAATTACTTTTTGAAAGTTTCAATAAAGTTTGGTGAAAGAAATATTTTGCTGACATCACAGAGATACAAACACAGGCATGAGCAAAATATACTATATTCTCATGGTGGGCGATAGCAAACAAAGCTATGACACACTTTTCTTAAATTAAAAACGTGTCAGGTGATCCTTTAAGATGAAGACTTACAGTCCTCGTTTGTTGCCCAGTTGTTTGTGTAACACGACCTTCACGTTGCATCCGTGTTCATTCGTGTCTCATAAAATGTAACCTTGCAGCGTAACTGGTTCAATGTGCGTGTTTGTGTGCGTGTTTGTGTTTGTTCCTCAGGCTGCAGCACAGTCCCCTTTAAAAAAAGAGCAGAGGTACATTTTATCCCTGAAGGGGGGTTGGGGTGAGGTGGATGCTCTGACCCCAGGGGGCGCCGTGGCAGCACGGGGTCAATGGAGATGTAGCGCCTCAGCTGCACCATCTGACAGACCTAATGCAGCGATTTGTAATGGGATTCTCTCCCCCCTCGGCTCGGGGTCCTGTTATCAGAGGCCAGGAGTCCTGTGAGCTGCCGGGGCGCAGGCTGGCTCATCAGTGCATCGCTCTCCTGGTGTCGCCGGGCCGCGTAACAAATGATTGCATTAGGCTGAGCAGACAGAGACGACATCATTAGGGCTGTTTGTTACCAGATCGATTTTACATTTCATACAATAAGATGTCTGTGTAGAAATAACACCAAACGATGCACTGAGGCATAATAACACGTAATAACAGCACACGAGCATCACAATCAGGGCGTTTGTCTCTTTTTCACCTCCCCAATTTAGAAAAAAATTGAAACGCTGTGTAAAACATAAATAAAAACAGATTTCAGTGATTTTCAAACCCATCAGTTCCATGATGTATTCACAGAGAACACTGAATAATGAACTTTTTTTTATTTTTTAAAAAGGGACATTTGAATTTGATGGCAGCATTACAACTCAAAATGTTTACCACTGTGAAGCATCCCCTCTTTAAACACCAGTCTGTCAGGAACTGAGTCTGCTGCTGGAGAGTTTGGAGGGACAGTTGTCTGATCCTTGTCTGATGCAGGACACGAGCTGGTCAACAGACCTGAGTCCTCTTTGATGGACTTTTGTTTCTTTTTCATGATGTGTCAAATACCTTCAGCTGCTGTCTGGATGGCAGACAGGTCAGTTCAGCACCCAGATAGATCAATCGATCCATCGATCGATCCATCCATCCATCCTCCCTCTTTACCCACTTCTTCCTTTTCACTTCACTGGTGCCCATGTCCAGCCATCACTGTGCGAGAGGCGGGGGACACCCTGGACAGGTCTCCAGTCCATCACAGAGCACTATAAAGTCCTGGTGTTGTATTGGATGCAGCATGTGGTTTAACACTGTCTTGCTGAAATATGCAAGGTCTTCCCTGCTAAAGACATACAGGTAGTCTGGGTGGGTCTAGATGTGTAAACTGCCCATGTCATAGGCAGTAATGCACCACCATACCATAAGCGAGGCAGGATTTTGAACTGTCTAAACTGATAAAAGTTGGATGGTCCCTCTCTTCTTTAGTATGGTGGATGGGCATTTGTGGTTTCCAAGACAAAAACACAAACTTTGGTTTGTTTGACCACAGAACAGTTTTCCACTTCGCCTCAGTCCATTTTAAATTAGCTTTGGCCTGAAGAAGGCAGCTGCATTTCTGAACACTGTTCAAGTTCAAATTGTGTTTATTTGTCATATGCAGGTTAACACAAGGTCAACAGTACAATGAAATGTTCAAGATAAGAAGAACAAATTTGACCCGCTAAAAAAAAAAAGTACAAACAAACAAGAAATATTAAAGCATGTAATAAGGGTACCCAAAAATAAAGTACCAAAAAATGATAATAATAATAATAATAATAATAATAATAATAATAATAATAATAATAATAATAATAATAATAATAATGAATTAAATTTGTAACGCACTTTTCATTAACAAAAATCTCAAAGTGCTACAAAGTGCAACTAAAATCAATGGTCAAAAAATAAATAAAAACAAGTGATAAAATCAAGTAAAATCAATGATAAAACAACAAAAATCAATAATAAAATCAATTAAAAACAATGATAGTATCAACTAATTGCACTAATGTTTGTATTACATTACTGCCTATAGTCATACTACTGTTTACATTCACTGTTGACATTTATTAATACTGTTTACATTTATTACTACTGTTTACATTTATTAATAATAATAATAATAATAATGAATTCAATTTATAATGCACTTTTCATTAATAAAAATCTCAAAGTGCTACAAAGTGTAACAAAGCAAAGATCAAAATAAAACAAGTGATGAAATCTAATAAAATCAATAATAATATCGACTAAGATCAAAGATAAAATCATGTGGATTACTACTGTTTACATTTGCACTACTTTTATATCCTACACTACTGCTGATACATATACAGTATTCTCTGACTAGCCTTATCTAAGGATGCCAAATGTGCCTTATGTGCCTCACTGCATATGCCACTTTGCCTCTATACCAACATCAACTACCTCATACATATACTGTGTACATTAACTCATATGCTGCTGTGCCACTCTTTGCAAATGTCAATGCTAGAACCTTCAGTTTATTTTATAGATATACTTTTTATACTTTTTATACTACTATGCAAAAACTCAGGACAGTATTACACTTTTATTATTTCATTTTATGCTTATGTTCATTAAATGTTTAGTGTTTTAGTGTTGGTGTAAATTTTCATACTTTTATACTACTATGCAAAGACTCAGGACAGTGTTACACTTTTACTATTTTATGCTTATGTTTATTGGATGTTTTGGTGTTTTAGTGTTTGAATGGTTACTGTTGCACCGAGGGACTGAGAGAAACGCAATTTCAATCCTGTGTATGTCCTGTACATATTGCAGTTCTGACAATAAAGTTGACTTTGACTTTGACTTTTGAACAAAGATCAAAGATAAAATCATGTGGAGGCAGAGTAGGCTTGCTTAAAAAGAAAGGTATTTAAGCCTTTTTAAAGTCAACCAGTGACTGTGGAGCCCTCAGATAGTCAGGGAGGGAGTGCCAGAGGTGGGGGGCAGCCACACTGAATGCCCGGTATAAAATTACCGTATTCACCGGTGTATAATACGCTCCTGTGTATAATACGCTTTGTCCAAT
Organism: Garcialebias charrua; assembly: GCA_038048925.1. Classification (NCBI taxonomy): domain Eukaryota; kingdom Metazoa; phylum Chordata; class Actinopteri; order Cyprinodontiformes; family Rivulidae; genus Garcialebias; species Garcialebias charrua. Next base: position 16,591 of record JBBPBX010029866.1, read on the forward strand.
TTTTGGAAATAAATCAGAAAAAAACGTACATAATACGCTTCGGTGTATAATACGCGCTGCCGTGACAGTCTTTTTTATGGCCACTAGATGGCGCCAAACCCTCCCCGACGCCGACGTAACGCATCATCCACCGCTGACGTTACGCGTCACCGATGAGACAACCCGGAAATGCGGTCCATTGTGCAGCGCGAGCTGAATTTAATTAAAATTTAACTACAGAAACGCCTAAAAATATATTTGTTAGCTGAATATACATGTTAACGTGTCTGTTTATTTTTTGTTAAAACATTTTTACAAATCAGCTGAATTTAAAATGTAAACAACACGATATGCGCACACACACAACAGGCCCACAGGCCCGGTTTGGAGCTAGAGCTGAATTTATTTAAAATAAGACTACCGTACAGAAACACCTAAAAAATATATATTTGTTAGCTAAATATACAGTATATGTTAACGTGTCTCTGTTTAATTTTTGTTAATAAATGATTACAAATTAGCTGAATTTTGAACGTAAACAACACGATGCTCGCACCCAGAAACAGTTTGCTGCGCAGCAAGAGCTGAATTTAATTAAAATAAAACTACCATACAGAAACACCTAAAAAATATATATTTCTTAGCTGACTTTATAGCAAACGGTCTCCTGAGCTAGTTAAGCTCAGGAGACCGTTTGATATAAAGTGCTATAAAGTGCTATAAAGTGAATGTGAAATCAGCTGGTCTGAGCTGGATTTTAAAAAATAGTTCGCCGATTTATTTCTTTAGATTTAGCTAAATAAATGCTTAAAAATATATTTCTTACCTGACTTTATAGCACACGGGCTCCTGAGCTTAACCAAATGTGAAATCAGCTGGATTTAAAAATCCGCGGTGTGGTTTATGAGTGGTATCTTGCAAACAAAAACAGCGAACCTCACAGCTAATTGCAGCTACCGGTACATCCAGAGCAGGGAGCGGGCAGCGACAGAGTCAGTCCGACCAGAGGAGGCTTTTTTCGGACACATGAGCTAGAAACGTCTGGAAGTGGCCCTCTTCCTCTTCGCTCTCTAGCCGTTTTCGCATTGGCCAGCCCTCAATGCCCCGGGCCGCCCCTGGGTGGCTCTGGGCCACCCGCGTTCATTACGCATTTGCCGCAGAGCCGCCTTGAAGTGGGTGGGCAGTTCTCTGGAAGTGGGTGGGGTGCTCTCTTCACGTGGGTGGAGTGTTCGTGTTTTAAGAGAGGAGACTCCGCTAAAAAAAAATTGTTAGCTGGATATATATATATTAGTGTTTCTGAGTTTAATTTTTGTTAATAACTGATCACAAATCAGCTTATGTTACAACGTAAATAACAACGAAGCGCGCACCCATTTCCGCCTTTCAGCGCGACCTGAATGTCATTAAAATATAACTAATATTGTCTAACTGTTGCGCGCAGCCAGGGTTTTAAAATATAACTAATAATCTCTAACTCCTTTGCGTATCTAGAATGTCAAGAGTGGTGATTCCTTCATAAGCAACGTGAACTCCTAAAAAAAACAATCCGCCGCCGTGGCTTACGGCGTTAATGCTGTTGTGTCTTGACCAGACGAAGCGGGTTCGCGTCCCACCTGGGACAATGTTTTTTTTTTACGTTTGTCTTTTATTGGAGTAAATAAAAAGGAGTTTGTTTGGTAGATAAAAAGGAGTTTGTTTGGTAAAATGCTTAACAAAACTCCTTTTTATTTACTCCAATAAAAGACAAACGTAAAAAAAAAACATTGTCCCAGGTGGGACGCGAACCCGCTTCGTCTGGTTAAGACACAACAGCATTAACGCCGTAAGCCACGGCGGCGGATTGTTTTTTTTGGGAGTTCACGTTGCTTATGAAGGAATCACCGCTCTTGACATTCTAGCTACACAAAGGAGTTAGAGATTATTAGTTATATTTTAAAACCCTGGCTGCGCGCAACAGTTAGACAACATTAGTTATATTTTAATGACATTCAAGCCGCGCTGAAAGGCGGAAATGGGTCCGCGCTTCGTTGTTATTTACGTTGTAACATAAGCTGATTTGTGATCAGTTATTAACAAAAATTTAACTCAGAAATACTAATTCAGTTAACAATTGTTTTAGGGGTTTCTGTAGTTAAATATGAATGAAATTCAACCCTCGCGCTGAGGTTGTTTGAATGAGTCCCGCCCCTGCTGCAAACAACGAATCAAATGAGAGCAGTACATGACGTGAAACTGGGTCCGTCAGGGCTCGGCCCGATAGAACCACGGTGAAGATGGTTCCAGAACAAGGGTGGATCCCGGGCGGAAAAGGTAAATGCGAAGACGCCGAACCCGGGTTAGAAGCTGGGAGAGCCGGGGAGGGCTGGCCAATGCGAAAACGGCTTCTGAGTCCTCTGCTGCTGTCCATAGCGCCCATAGCGGCCGAAACTGGTACTGCACCATTTTTGGTACAGTCTGCAGGTAAACAGACTACATGGCGCATTAGCGCCCATAGCAGCCGAAACTGGTACTGCACCATTTTTGGCCAAAATGGAAAACAGCGATATCAGAGCAAAAAATTGGTCTAAAAATATGGGAAAAAAATCCATAGATAATACGCTTCGGTGTATAATACGCATGATATTCAAATGAGCAATAAAAGTGCGTATTATACACCGACGAATACAGTATATACATTGCACATAACTAATGTATACCACACAGGTTGAGGCAGACTATATAGGTAGTCCCCGACTTACGAGCACTCTGACCTACGAGGTTCCGGACTTACGAGCTGGCGAATTTTTGGAAAAAACGCAAAAAATACCGAGTTTTTCTGTGTTTTTTCACCACAGTTCGTTAGCTAAACATGTGGACACACGTTTCCGATCATTTTTATGCACTCGTAAGCAGTTTTTCGATGAAAAACGAGTGTTTGTAGTCGCGCTAGCAAAACCGTTCCAACTTACGAGCGAAATTCCGGACTTACGAGACACGTGGCGGCCGTTCCGAATTACGAGATTTCCATGTTACGAGCAACTCGTTGTAACGGAACTCGCTCGTAAGTCGGGGACTACCTGTATATATATATATATATATATATATATATATATATATATATACATATATACATATATACATATATATATATATATATATATATATATATATATATATATA
>JBBPBX010029866.1:19733-35600 GCA_038048925.1 Garcialebias charrua
TGTTGCCAATCATTCTAATTTGTTGCAAAATTCTCCTCCAGCTGTGTCTTATTTGTTCAACTTACCTGTTGACCCTGTCTCAACTTTTTTGAGATGCGTTGCTGCCATCAAGCTGAAAATCAACTTAAATATTTTTTGTCTGAATATGTTCATTATCTTTCCTTGCAAAAAAAAATGGCTTCATGAGAAAAACATTTCAATGCATTCTGTTTTTAGTTACATTCCGTACAATATTGTAAACTTTTACATAATCAGGGTTGTAAATTTGCACAGATTTTCTTCATCAACACTGTGTGGCAGTACTTTACAAAGTTCAGAGAGCAAGGTGTGGATAGTTTTAACAGCTTGCAACAAAACTGATGCCCATCATGGGGAACTGATGAGATGCAGGTGCACTTGTTTGCTTAGCATCATCATTTCGGCTGATAATTCACACTCAGGGAACAAAGTAAAAAGGACGTATACATCCGTGGAGAATAAAACTGAGCATAAATGACATAATGTATTTGAGTTAAATGATCCTTTAGAAGAGGTGCAGGAGTTTCTAAGGAGCAGAAGTCATTTGTATGATAGAAGATGATGCTGTTGTGATGAGGGGTCTGGCTTCTGCAGCCAAAACTGCTCTTGAGGTGGATTTTTAATTCCACAACAGTGCATATGTCTATTTTTGGACTTGTTTATGTGAAAACATGTTGAAATCTCTTTTTGTGTCTCTATCAGTTCTCTCATACCTCCTTGGGGAAATGTGACTTGTTAGCTGCCTGAAGCTCCACTGCATTCACCAGCTCATCATTATTTTTGTCTGTTTCTCTTAGGTTCCATAGCTGTAAGTGCATAATGAGACACCACCCACCCCCACCCCCCAGTAGTAGATGTGCCTGGTAGAAAATACATTTATTGAAAATGCCTAAGTGAACAAAACCGAAAAGTTAGCTGACAGCTTTTAAACAGATTAGCAAAGTTGCACAACAGATGGATACATTTGCATCTTTGTGAAGCTTTGCCTTATTTTACACTGTGAAATTACCGTAGTCTCAAACATATTCAGATTAAAAATATTTAAAAAAACTTATTTCTGCTTCATCATTTTCCATCCCCCACTGGCTGCATTAAGACTGGTCAACAACATACTGTTTGTATTTGCTATAATTATATTTATTACAGTACTTTCCCCCTTACAAAAATTGTTTTAGCCCCAACTCCACTTCAGACTGTTAAACAAATGTTATTATCAGACAATGATAACCTGAGTTCATAGAAAAGGCAATTTTTGTAACAACTGTTTTATTTACTATGGGAAAAAATATTCAAACCAACTTGGCACTATTTTGATAGGCAGGCTAGGTCCAGAAGCAGGAAATACCATCACACTACCACCACCATGTTGGCTGTGGGTTACAATGTTCTTGTTTCTGAAATGAAGTGTTGATTTTACATCTGTTACGTGTGTAATAAGAAACACACCTTCCAAAAAGTTCCACTTTTGTCTTGTCAGGCCACAGATTTTTTCAGAAATCTTTAGGATCAAGATGTTGTTCTTTCTTTTTTGACAAATGATAGATGTGTGGTGTCCTTTTTACTCAGCTGTATCATGTTAGAACTCTCATGAAAGACATGGTCAGGAACTCTGACCTTAACTGAGGCCACTGAGGACTACAGAGGTGTAGATGTTGTCCTCAGCTCTTCTGGGACTTCAAGTTCAAATATTTTTATTGTCATTTGCATCACGGTACATGAGGTGGAACAATATTATGTACCCAAGCTCCCTGTTACATCCAAAAATAGCAAAAATATAAAGTATAAAAAGAAACCGTATACACAAATCTAAGATATACACTAAGCTATACGCTAAACAAATGCCAAACGGTACGCTGAAAGATCAGTATATGCTAAACACTACTAATGTAAAACAATACGGCGTAAAAACAGCAGCCTGAACATGAGTCTTTGGTGAGCACATAGGTATGAATGAATACAGCAGCATGAGATAGTCAGCAGCATGAGATAATCAGCAGCATGAGATAGTCAGCAGCATGAGATAATCAGCAGCATGAGATAGTCAGCATCATGCGATAATCAGCATCATGAGATAATCAACAGCATGAGATAGTCAGCAGCATGAGATAATCAGCAGCATGAGATAGTCAGCAGCATGAGATAGTCAGCAGCATGAGATAGTCAGCAGCATGAGATAGTCAGCAGCATGAGATAATCAGCAGCATGAGATAGTCAGCAGCATGAGATAATCAGCAGCATGAGATAATCAACAGCATGAGATAGTCAGCAGCATGAGATAATCAGCAGCATGAGATAGTCAGCAGCATGAGATAGTCAGCAGCATGAGATAATCAGCAGTATGAGATCATCAACAGCATGAGATAGTCAGCAGTATGAGATAATCAACAGCATGAGATAGTCAGCAGCATGAGATAATCAGCAGCATGAGATAGTCAGCAGCATGAGATAGTCAGCAGCATGAGATGATCAGCAGTATGAGATCATCAACAGCATGAGATAGTCAGCAGTATGAGATAGTCAACAGCATGAGATAGTCAACAGCATGAGATAGTCAGTAGCATGAGATAATCAGCAGCATGAGATAGTCAGCAACATGAGATAATCAGCAGCATGAGATAATCAACAGCATGAGATAGTCAGCAGCATGAGATAATCAGCAGCATGAGATAGTCAGCAGCATGAGATAATCAGCAGCATGAGATAGTCAGCAGCATGAGATAATCAGCAGCATGAGATAGTCAGCAGCATGAGATAATCAGCAGCATGAGATAATCAGCAGCATGAGATAATCAGCAGCATGAGATAGTCAGCAGCATGAGATAATCAGCAGCATGAGATAATCAGCAGCATGAGATAATCAGCAGCATGAGATAATCAGCAACATGAGATAATAAACAGCATGAGATAGTCAGCAGTATGAGATAATCAACAGCATGAGATAATCAGCAGCATGAGATAATCAGCAGCATGAGATAATCAGCAGCATGAGATAATCAGCAGCATGAGATAATCAGCAGCATGAGATAATCAGCAGCATGAGATAATCAGCAGCATGAGATAATCAGCAGCATGAGATAATCAGCAGCATGAGATAATCAGCAGCATGAGATAATCAGCAGCATGAGATAATCAGCAGCATGAGATAATCAGCAACATGAGATAATCAGCAGCATGAGATAATCAGCAGCATGAGATAATCAGCAGCATGAGATAATCAGCAGCATGAGATAATCAGCAGCATGAGATAATCAGCAGCATGAGATAATCAGCAGCATGAGATAATCAGCAGCATGAGATAATCAGCAGCATGAGATAATCAGCAGCATGAGATAATCAGCAGCATGAGATAATCAGCAGCATGAGATAATCAGCAGCATGAGATAATCAGCAGCATGAGATAATCAGCAGCATGAGATAATCAGCAGCATGAGATAATCAGCAGCATGAGATAATCAGCAGCATGAGATAATCAGCAGCATGAGATAATCAGCAGCATGAGATAGTCAGCAGCATGAGATAATCAGCAGCATGAGATAATCAGCAGCATGAGATAGTCAACAGCATGAGATAATCAACAACATGAGATAATAAACAGCATGAGATAGTCAACAGTATGAGATAATCAACAGCATGAGATAGTCAGCAGCATGAGATAATCAGCAGCATGAGATAATCAGCAGCACGAGATAGTCAGCAGCATGAGATAGTCAGCAGCATGAGATAATCAACAGCATGAGATAGTCAGCAGCATGAGATAATCAGCAATATGAGATAGTCAGCATCATGCGATAATCAGCAGTATGAGATCATCAACAGCATGAGATTGTCAGCAGTATGAGATAATCAACAGCATGAGATAGTCAGCAGTATGAGATAATCAACAGCATGAGATAATCAGCAGCATGAGATAGTCAGCAGCATGAGATAGTCAGCAGCATGAGATAATCAGCAGCATGAGATAATCAACAGCCTGAGATAGTCAGCAGTATGAGATAATCAACAGCATGAGATAATCAGCAGCATGAGATAATCAGTAGCATGAGATAATCAACAGCGTGAGATAGTCAGCAGCATGAGATGATCAGCAGCATGAGATAATCAGCAGCATGAGATAGTCAGCAGCATGAGATAATCAACAGCATGAGATAGTCAGCAGCATGAGATAATCAGCAGCATGAGATAATCAACAGCATGAGATAGTCAGCAGTATGGGATAATCACCAGCATGAGATAATCAACAGCATGAGATAGTCAGCAGCATGCGATAATCACCAGCATGAGATAATCAACAGCATGAGATAGTCAGCAGCATGAGATAGTCAGCAGCATGAGATAATCACCAGCATGAGATAATCAGCAGTATGAGATAGTCAGCAGCATGCGATAATCACCAGCATGAGATAATCAACAGCATGAGATAGTCAGCAGCATGAGATAGTCAGCAGCATGAGATAATCAACAGCATGAGATAGTCAGCAGCATGAGATAGTCAGCAGTATGAGATAGTCAGCAGTATGAGATAATCAACAGCATGAGACAATCAGCAGCATGAGATAATCAACGGCATGAGATAATCAGCACAGATAATCATGGTGCACTAAGATTAATAACTGGCTGTTATTATCGTACCACTGCACCCTGTATTCACTGGTTAACTGGACATCATTAACTTCACACAGACTCTTCCACTGGTACATTTTCATCTTTAAATCACTTCTTGGTCTGCTGCCTTCATACATCTCCTCCTACATGTCTCTGCATGCTCTCTCGGGACATGATTACCTGCAGTGTTCCCTCAGTGAGGAATGAACTTGGGCAAAATGGCCTTCTCCTACTCTGCTCCTGTTTCCTGGAATATCTTACAAAAAGATCTGAAGCTCTCGACCTTGACTTCTCTAAAGACCAGGAAAGAGCTGGTTGCTGGCATTAAGAAGGCCAAGGCCACATATGCACAGAGGATCGAGGGACAGTTCACCTCACAAGACCCACGGAGCATGTGGAAGGGCATCAAATGCATAACTGATTATAAAAGGTCCTGTGTATGTCCTGTACAGTACATATTGCAGATCTGACAATAAAGTTGACTTTGACTTTGACTTTGAAAAGCAGGAGCAAACGACCCATCTCTGCCTGATGCCCTCAACAAGTTTTATGCACGGTTTGAAGACCCAAACAGACCACCCAGCACCAGACTCACCTCATCACCAGATGAAGAGCATCTCAGCGTGACCGCAACAGAAGTGAGGAGTAGTCTCAGAAGGATCAACCCTCATAAAGCAACTGGACCGGACAACATCCCCGGGAAAGTTCTGAAGGAATGTGCGGACCAGCTCTGTGAGGTGCTGGCTGACATCTTCAACACCTCACTTGCCCTGGAAACAGTCCCCACCTGCCTGAAGACCGCCACCATCATCCCAGTCCCAAAAAGCTCCACAGTGACTGGTCTGAACGACTATCGGCCGGTGGCCCTCACCCCGATAGTCGCAAAATGCTTCGAAAAACTGGTCATGACCCACATCAAAACAACCGTCAACATCAACGAGGACCCTCATCAGTATGCTTACCATGAGAACCGATCAACAGAGGACGCCATCTCTTCCGTGGTCCACACTGCTCTCACCCACCTGGATCAGAAAGACTCCTACGTCCGTATGCTCTTTGTGGACTTCACATCTGCCTTCAACACCATGATCCCTCAAACTCTGATGGACAAACTATCCACACTTGGACTAAGCCCCTCCATTTGTAACTGGGTCCTAGACTTCTTAACAAACAGACCTCAGTCCGTGAAGATCCACAACCTCTCCTCCTCCACCATTACCCTCAGCACTGGCTCTCCTCAAGGATGTGTGTTGAGCCCCCTTCTGTTCACTCTGCTCACATATGATTGTGCAGCTACCCATCCAGGTTGTCATATTGTAAAGTTTGCAGATGATACAGCGGTGGTGGGATGCATCACAAACAATGATGAGTCCAGCTACAGGCAGGAGGTGGAACATCTGGAGAGCTGGTGCAAAGAGAATAACCTTCACATGAATGTGAAGAAGACAAAGGAGATGATTGTGGACTTCAGAAGGAACAAACAAACCCACACCCCACTGAACATAGGTGGATCAGTGGTGGAAGTGGTCTCCAGCTACAAGTACTTGGGGGTACACTTGAATGATAATCTCAGCTGGACCAACAACACCACCAGCCTGATCAAGAAAGGTCATCAGAGACTCTACTTCCTCAGACGGCTGAGACGAGCTGGTCTGAGTAGCCCAGTCCTCACCTCCTTCTACAGGTGTGCAGTGGAGAGCATCCTGTGCTCCAGCATCAACGTGTGGCATGGAGGCTGCACAGCTGCAGAAAGAAAAGCTCTGCAGAGAGTGGTGAAGGCTGCACAGAAGTCTGTTGGAGTCAGTCTCCCCACCATCACAGACATTTACACCTCCAGATGCAGGAAAAGAGCCACCTGCATCATGAAAGACCTCACTCACCCAGCACACACACTCTTTGCCCCACTCCCCTCAGGACGGAGGTTGAGGAGCATCAAATGTAGAACCACTAGACTGAGGAACAGCTTCTACCCTGAGGCTGTTAGACTCATGAATAAATAAATAATAAGAATAATCACTGTGAAATATCACATCATGCTGATGCTGATCTGTTTTCTTGTTGCTGTGTTCATCTGTGACCATCTGCTCATAAAGACTCATGTTCGTGCTGCTGTTTGTAATGATGTTTTTCTATTACTCTAGGGCTTAGTGTATTTCTAGTTGGATGTTTTTCTTAGTTCATATCCTAGATGTTATTACTGTTTTTCTCTTACATTTTGTTGTTGGATGTAACTGGGACCCTGTGTACATAATCTCATTTCATCACATGTACTACATGCGGTGCATATAACAATAAAGACTCTCTGACTCTGACTCTGACTGACTGACTCTAAATGGCTTTAAGAATCTGTTGGAATCCTGGCAAGAACCAATGCAGACATGTTCCTGTTTTTGATTTTCTACATTTGCTTTATAATCTGTCTGTTTATGCTTTTTTTTTTGCCATCTTATTTTAATTTGCAAAAAAAAAAAATCTGTATGCCTCTTTTATGATTGTCTATTGTTGTCGCTGTTGTCATCATTCTTTGTTGAAATCAGGTCTCTCTTGTAAATGAGTCCTCGAGGCTCAATGGGATTAACCTGTCTAAATACAGGTTGAAACAGATAAGTCACATGTCACCAATTAAAGTGGCATTACTGTAATAATACTGGTTAGGGATTCATGAGCCTAACAGCTTCATGGTAGAAGCTGTTCCTCAGTCTAGTGGTTCTACACTTAATGCTCCTTAACATCCTTCCTGAGGGGAGCAGGGCAAAAAGTGTGTGTGCTGGGTGAGTGAGGTCCTTCATGATGCAGGTGGCCCTCTTCCTGCATCGTTTTCCTGGATGAGTTGTTGATACCTCTGAGTGTGTTTTTTGATTAGCTGGCTACTTATGAGAAAGGTCACAACAGTTTTACTTTCTTCATTGGTGGATGATGACTCTACAGTATTTAGTAATATTTTGATTTTTCAGGTAAAAATTACTTTTTATATGTCTGTCGAAGGCAGGAAATATTATGCTATATTCTCAATCCTTCTATTAGTAAACATACTCTTGTCCCACCAATAACTTCTGATCTGCTCAAGATAATTTAACAAAACTTCAGACATGTGCACATCATCACTAGATGGAGTGTCGTATATACCTTCATCATACAAGTTTCAAGGTCAAGGTCATCCAATGTTATGCAGGGTATTTGCTTGTCTGGACCATTGCTATAGATTTCTGTATGACAGTTTGTCGTTAGGCGTATGATGTGCTGTATGCAGCTCTCTTGTTATATACGGTTTGGACAGATTGGTTTCTTTAATAAATTAACATCATTTTAAAAAATAACATTTTGCATTTACTCTGAGTATTTTTCATCTGATATTAAAATGTGTTTGCTGATCATCAAATACAAAATAAATCTTTGGAGGCAGTTAGAAAATTATGCAGTTTTTTTTTCTTTTTCTGTGAGGTCCTGGTCCATTTTCACAAAAGCTCTCTGAGATATTACCGAAGCTCCCACAGCAGCTGCCTGCCATCCTATCCCAGCAGATAAAAAAGAAGCACTGTTTAATCACTCAGATAGTGCTGCAAGATTCTTCTGGGCTTTGCACAGATTAGGAGGACATTACTTGGAAATGAAAGAGAGAAAATGGTCTACGGATTCTTAAATCCTCTCCGGAGAGCCTTAGTCCTACTGTATATGGTCTTTTATTTTGGTAATTTTCCTCCTGCTTATATTTATCCATAGGCAGCCTTTCAGATTTGCAGCTCATTCATATTCATAGCTGTACACACACTGACACCTGGGAGCAGTTCTGAAGAAGGTGCACTTGTGCTTCTGACGTTTGCTCTCCGGCTCAAAGGAAGTGGTGAGACGAGCGTGATGCAGGAAGAGACAACACTCATCTCAATTTTAGTTGTACCAGTGCAGTTGGATCCTTTTTAGTTCACTGACAATTTTGAGGAAATGCATTATCTAGGTTTTTCTTATTTTTATGTCAGCATTCGTAAGAAACACTTGAATTAAAGATGATTTCATTCTTGAGCAACTGCTGAAGTTTTTTTTTGTCAGATCTTTTGTCATCAGTGTTGGAGGGTGTTGGTAGGTTGATTTAAGGTTGCCTCATTCCCTTCTTGCTGTTTTGACTCTTGTCGTGCTTCTGGGCTCCAGAAAACACTTTAAACAGTGATTTAAAGTATAATTATTGTTTTGTGATTTGTACATTTGTGTGTTAGAACAAAGTTGAACCAAAGGCTGTAGTTCTTCCTTAAACATGTTTGAGGGAAATATTCCTGAGAGATCAAATCATTTTGTCTTTGTATGATTTTTCAACTGAGTTAAGTTTAATTAACAGATAATTTAATAAAGTCAAAGTGGAAACAGGATTTCATGATAAAGCCAATACCGTTTATTTATTTTCATTCATCACTGAAAAAAAATAAAGTATACATAAAAAAATAAAAAAACTTTTCCACTCTCCGCCCCGGTCCATCCATCTGCCAGGGCTCAGAATCCGGCCTTTGTGAGTAGGCGAGGCCAGGGCTCGGGGTCCAGCCTCATGTGCTTCAACTGGTCGCAGCTCATATGATCCTCCGCGGTGACTCCACTCGCTCAAATTTTGTCGTCGGCCACCAAACACCAAAAGAAATGCCTGGACTTCAGAATTAAACCTGGCATTGTCATTATTGTTTTTAAAATCTTAAAAATAGATCCAAACGCTGCTCTGCATTCTGAGAAATTGCAAATGGTGGATCGATGAAAAGTTTTGGAGATCCAGTAACTCCTCCCTCTGATCAATCAGTGACCTGCATTCACGTTTCAGTCCCGACTCAGCTCACACGGTCCCACCAGAGAAGCAGGGACCAAACAAGGTCCCGAATCAGCCTCGAATTAGCTAAAAAGTACTGTGGAATAGTGATTTTTTTTTTTCGTGGAGGGCTGAGTAGAGTTGGGAGCGCAGTAGGAGCAGTGCAAATGGGGCATAAGATAACAAGGGCCAGATTTGGCCCTCGAGCCTTGAGTTTGACACATGTACAATACTTTTTATAGAAACTGTGGTAGAATTCAGCGTGGTAGTAATTGAGAGTCATTCACCACTTAAGCCCTATTTGCACTGGATTAGTTTTACCTAGGAACCACATGTAATAAATAAATTACTCCCCAACGTCTGCTTTTTATGTGGCACATTTGCACGGGATAAGCAAAGCCTGAGATTTAGCTGAAATTTACGGACATCTTCCAGATACTGTATGATGTTAACACACTACGTATTGCGTAACATCCACTAACGTTAGGGGTTGATAGGCTTTTGCTGGTCTAGGACACAAAAGGTTACTTATGCATTCCAATGCAGCCTCCATTGCCAAAAGCAAATAAAAATGCGCCCTGGAAACAACAAAAAAACTGCCTAATTACGTCTCAGATCCCGCCCATTTCTGTCCAAATCACAGAGATGCTATTCGCTTTGGATTAGTATTATCACAGGACCTCGGAGTTCAGCAAAATATACAGTAGTAGGTAATGTGCGGGGAAATTTTTACTTTAGACAATCTTTGTAATTACAAATAGCATCATGTGGTCCCTAGGTAAAACTAATCCCGTGGGAATAGGACTTTACACTTCATGTCAGATCTCACAATGATTGTACATTATCCTGTTTTCAAGGCTTCAAGGCTACAACTCTGTCATTTTTCATCATGAGATGATAATTTAATACTCTGGTATAAAAGACGGCATGATTATATCCTTAATTATTATTTTTCTGAGTCTTCATATCTTCCGGATGACAATAGTCCTTTTGTCATCTAAATGTCCATTAGTATCTTTGCAGCAGAAAAGCAGTCTTTTATTTTGCAGAACAGTTAATGGAGCTCTTTGGTGCACAAGGATTTAATTGTCTCCTGGGCTTCCTGTGAACCAAGCCCTGACATTGCATGGTAAATTAATGCTGTAAAACTGAGGTACAGTATGGTGCCCAGCTGGCAACAGACTGGAGGAGCTGTTTGGTTCAAATGTGCATTGAATGGAGAAAAGACAAAATGGCCACATTACTCAGAGAACAGAGCAACCCATCATTTATGTGATGTCAGCTGCAGTTTTACTGTCTGAACTAAAACAAGAAAAAAACAAGAGATACTTTGAAATGTGTGGAAAAACCTGGTGTACCTGGCATTTTATCACACTTGACAGCTGTGGCATGTAGACAGATGTGAATCTAGTCTACTTTGCAAACGCACTCGCGGGTAAAACTGAAGGAGCTTCAAGTTCTTGTGTGACTCTTCTTATCTGTGGTGAAGGAGCAGAGCAGCTTCATGATGAAGACTTGAGAGTGATGGATTTAGACTGCCTGTCACCCTCCTCCCTCAGCCCGGATGGCCCAGTCTGCACAGCATGAGTGAATATCGATACATTACAAGTTTGTTCTCCGTCCAAACTGAGCGTAGGTCATCTTGTATTGGGTTCACTCCAAACCTTAATCAGTTACAGATGATTAGTTTCTGAGAGGTTCATTGAAATCCATTTAGTGCTTCATGAGATATTTAGATGGACTAACAGAACAGTGGTGATTTTATCCTCTTTTTGGGGGTGCTCAAGCACCCCTCAATTTTGACTCCGCACCCATGAAAAATAAAGAAACAATTATTTGGGTTATGTAAGGAAGCTTGCTTTTCAAATCTTAGATTTGCCAAAATATTGAATACATTTAGAATTAATATGGAATAAATGATGACACAAACGGGCCAGAAAAATCTATGATTTTTTTAATGAGTTGGATCCTCAATGCCACCTGTCATTCAATTAAGTAGGTTCATCAATAACTGACCAATATCGGTGAACTCAGTTTGTCCTGAAGGTAAACGCCCCTTACCTGAAGGAGCTCCACCCCCTTTTCCTCCAACGACATTGTTGAGGTTTTACATTACAAACGCCTTGCAAGTCAGATCTTAATGATTAACGGTTAATGCTGAAAGCTAGTTGTGTTTTGTTTTGTGTGTTTGTCTGTAGATATATTTTGTAACTTCTGGTTGCATAAGTTTAGTCTTTGCTGGTGAAGATTCTCAGTCGTCCAGGACATGATAAAATCAAAAAAGGCGTTCAATACAAGATCAACTGGACTTTATTTGTTGCAGAAGACGTTTCGCTTCTCATCCGAGGAGCTTTATCAATTTGATAAAGCTCCTCGGATGAGAAGCGAAACGTCTTCTGCAACAAATAAAGTCCAGTTGATCTTGTATTGAACGCCTTTTTTGATAAGTTTAGTCTTTGTTTGCTATGATCTTTTAAATGTCCTATTTGTGACTGAGCTCCTCGTTTTCAGCCGTACCACCCTGATCTCATCTGATATTTGAAGCTAAGCAGGTTGGGCCTGGTTAGTACTTGGATGGGAGACCACCTGGGAATACCAGGTGCTGTAAGCTTTGGCACTTTTCAAAACCCACACTTCAAGCCAAGAGCCATTGTCGGTACTGGGGGCTAAGCACCCCCTTAACATTCATTTGGATCAGGAAAACAACCCCCTCTCCAGAGACTTCACATCTTGCCTGGACAGCTGCGGCTTTCAACAATTCATCAACTTTCCAACACACAAGATGGACCATACACTGGACTTACTCTGATGCTCCGGACTTTCTCCTCTTAACTGTTCTTTTGATGAACTTCCATTTACCGATCACCTGATGATCTCATTCAATGTTAATCTTAAATTTTCCTCAGATAAACCTCAACACACTCTTTCCTTCCGTAATATCAAGAATATCAACCATGACACTCTCTTATCTCATATTAATGATACCCTCTCCACCTTCAGCTCCTCCAACCCAGATGATCTCGTCACATTATACAACACCAGCCTAACCAACATCCTTAACTCTGTTGCTCCCCTGAAAACCCGGACTGTTTCCTTCTCCAACTCTGCACCCTGGTTCACTCCAGCACTCCGCTCCCTGAAAACAAAAGGTCGGCGGCTAGAGCGTCTTTATAAAAAATCCGGTCTCACAATTCACAAGGAACTTTATGCAAACCACCTCATCCATTACAAGAACAGTATTTCTCAAGCCAAATCCAGCTACTTCTCAGACATCATCAGTTCTAATGTTGGTAATTCAAAAACATTGTTCTCTCTCCTCCACCGTTCTGTCTCATCTCCTAACTCCCTGCCCTCTCACATGGTTTCCACAGAATTTTGCAACTCCCTGATGTCATATTTCAATGAAAAGATTATTTCAATTCATAAACACCTTGGTCCAAATACTGCCCCCAACATCCATGTTGAACTCCCTCCCTCCCTTTCTCTGTCTTCTCCCTCCCCTCTGCTGATGACATTGCTGACATTATCAGCAAGTCCAAGTCCTCATCCTGTCAACTTGACCCATTTCCCACAGTTCTTGTTAAATCCTGTCTCCCGTCTCTGCTCCCTATCATCACTAATATCATCCACTCCTCCCTAACCTCTGGCATTGTTCCCACAGCCTTCAAATCTGCTGCCATCACCCCCATCATCAAGAAACCAGGTCTTGACTTCACCAACTTCAGTAAAATTGTCCGATCTCCAATCTGCCCTTCATCTCCAAGATCCTTGAAAAAACTGTTGCTAGTCAACTTCACTCTCACCTGTCCAACAACAACATTTATGAAGAGTTTCAATCTGGATTTCGCCCCCACCATAGCACCGAAACAGCTCTAGTAAAAATTACTAACGACCTTCTTCTTGCTGCTGACTCTGGTCTTCTGTCCATCCTCATTCTTCTTGATCTAAGTTCTGCCTTCGACACCATCTGTCATTCTATCCTCCTCAACAGACTAACCTCCATTGGCATCTCAGGTACCCCGTTAGACTGGTTCACCTCCTATCTCTCTGACCGCACTCAATTCATTCAGCTTAAATCCTTCCGTTCCCAGTCTTCCCCTGTCTCCACGGGTGTCCCCCAAGGCTCTGTCCTCGGACCCCTCCTCTTCATCATTTACCTCCTTCCTCTAGGTCACATCTTCCGCAAATACGGCGTCCATTTCCACTGCTATGCTGATGACACGCAGCTCTACTTGTCATCAAAACCTAACTCCACCCACCCACCCTCCATCCTCACCGACTGTCTCAATGAGCTAAATCACTGGTTTTCTAACAATTTCCTTCAACTAAACAGCAACAAAACAGAAATCATTCTTGTTGGTACCAAAAACTCTATTTCAAAATCAGAACATCTTCTCGTCCCCCTTAACAACTCTCTGCTATCCCCCTCCCCTCAGGTCAAGAGCCTCGGTGTCATCCTCGACACCACTCTCTCCTTCACTTCACACATCAACAATATTACTCGGTCTGCCTATTTCCACCTCCGTAATATTAACCGTCTCCGTCCTTCTCTCACACCCCGCTCCACAGCCATCCTGGTGCACAGTCTTGTGACTTCCCGTATCGATTACTGCAACTCCCTTCTCTATGGCCTCCCCAACAAATCTCTCCACAAGTTACAGATGGTCCAGAACTCAGCTGCCCGTGTCATCACTCAAACCTCCTACTATAACCACATCACTCCTGTCCTGCAGCAGCTCCACTGGCTCCCGGTTAAATCACGCATCATCTTCAAAATTCTACTCCTCACGTTCAAAGCTATCCACAACCTTGCCCCTCCTTATCTATCTGACCTCCTACAAATCTCCATCCCATCACGCTCTCTCAGATCCTCCTCTTCGCTACATCTCCATGTACCCTCTGCCCGCCTCTCCACCATGGGGAGCAGGGCCTTCACCTGCTCTGCCCCTCACCTCTGGAACGCCCTACCACCAGACCTTCGAAACACCACCTCCCTTTCTCTGTTCAAGACTGCCCTGAAAACACATCTCTTTAGACTAGCTTATCACTAACTTTACTAAATGTATTTTTATTATCTTCCATTTTATATCCTTTATGTATTTTATATTTCAATTTGTCGCTGATAATGTTTGATCTGTATTACACTGTATTGGTTTGTTAAGTGTCCTTGGGTGTCCTGAAAGGCGCTTTTAAATAAAATGATGATTATTATTATTATTATATAAAGGTCAGATCCTAGAACCGCCCCTAATTAATGCTGAATATTTGATCAAAAGTATGGTGCAAAGTGTTGTGCTCAGAGGAGATGATGGGCATGATGATCAGCTATCAACACAAAAAATTTAATTCAGTCTCTGACAAATTGTCTAAGTTATGCTTGTTGGTCATAAAATTAGATTATCTTGAAACAGTTGATTTATTTCTGTAATTCCATTGAACAAGTGAAACTTGTACATTATATTAATTCATAATACACAGACTGATATATTTCAAATGTTTATTTCTTTTAATGTTGATTATTATAGCTAACATCTAAGGAGAACCCCAAATTCAGTATCTCAGAAAATTAGAATATCACTTGACCAATAAAAAATGATTTTTAGAAATGTTGGCCAACTGAAAAGTATGAACATGAAAAGGATGAACGTGAAAAGTATGAAAGTGAAAAGTATGAGCATGTGCAGCACTCAATACTAAGTTGGGGCTCCTTTTGCCTGGATTACTGCAGCAATGCAGCGTGGCATGGGGTGCATCAGTCTGTGGCACTGCCCAGGTGTTATGAGAGCCCAGGTTGCTCTGATAGTGGCCTTCAGCTCTTCTGAATTGTTGGGTCTGGTGATCACATCTTCCAATCAATCAATCAATGAATTCAACTTTATTGTCTGTAACATTCAATGAAATGGAGATTTCCTCTTCACAATACCCAATAGATTTTCTATGGAGTTACGGTCAGGCAAGTTTGCTGGCCAGTTAAGTACAGGGATACCATGGTCCTTGAACCAGGTACTGGTAGCTTTGGCACTGTGTGCAAGTGCCAAGTCCTGTTGGAAAATTAAATCTGCATTTCGCTGCATTGACCTTGGACCTCAGAAAACACAGTAGACTAGGGCTGTTGTAAACAAATATTTTAGTAATTAAGTAATCTATAGATTATTCTGGCGAGTAATCGAAAACTAAATTTGTCAGGTTTTGCAGTAACTACGTACTCATTTTGTGAGTAATACAAATCCACAAAAAAGAACAATAAATAAACAACCCTCTTTTAAAAATATTTTATTGCTTAAATTGAATTATTTTTAAACATCACATAAAAATGCTGGTGAAGATTCTCAGTCATCCAGGACATGATAAAATCAGAAAAAGCATTCAATACAAAAACAACTGGACTTTATTTTAACAAAAAACGTTTTGCTCTCTATCCAGAGGGCTTTCTCAATTCAAAGAGCAAGCTATGTGGGAGTAAAGTT
>JBBPBX010029867.1:0-14801 GCA_038048925.1 Garcialebias charrua
AGATGTGAAGTCCACAAAGAGCATATTCATTCATTCATTCATTCAACCTTTATTTATACAGGCTAGCCTCGTTGAGTCACGGGGACTCATTTACAAGAGGGACCTGTCTCACTCACACCAAACAACCATCCACTCTCACACTCACACCTAGGGTCAATTTAGAGTCACCAATCAGCCTAACAAGCATGTTTTTTTGGTCATATGGGTGTATGAGTCCTTCTGTTCCAGGTGGGTGAGAGCAGTGTGGACCACAGAGGAGATGGTATCCTCTGTTGATTGGTTCTCACAGTATGCATACTCGAGGGTCCTTGTTGATGATGGTTGTTTTGATGTGGGTCATGAACAGTTTTTCGAAGCATTTAGCGACTATCGGGTGAGGGCCTGGCCAACAGTCATTCAGAGCAGTCACTGTAGAGCTTTTTTGGACTGGGATGATGGTGGTGTGGTCTTCAGGCAGACGGGATCTGTCTACAGGGCATGAGGTGTTAAAGATATTGGCCAGCACCTTGCAGAGCTGATCGGAACTTTCAACACTTTCCCAACACTTTTTTTTTGGATTATGGTATTTTGACCAAGGGTTAGGATTTCCAACTAAACGCAGTGATAGGACCACCAAACTCACAGATCTTGTTCTCCATAACTCCCTGACCGCAATTTATGAGATTCCTGTCCGTCCTACGTTCTCCCTATGAATTATGGGTATTTGTATTTGGACAAATTGGGGTTAGGATTTCCACCTAAACGCAGTGATAGGACCACCAAACTCACAGATCTTGTTCTCCATAACTCCCTGACCGCAATTTATGAGATTCCTGTCCGTCCTACGTTCTCCCTATGAATTATGGGTATTTGTATTTTAACAAATTGGGGTTAGGATTTCCAACTAAACGCAGTGATAGGACCACCAAACTCACAGATCTTGTTCTCCATAACCCCTTGCACACACACACACACACGCACATACACACACACACACACACACACACACAATATGCAAGTGTACAGTTAAATATACATATCCAGACAATATCCTACTCTAGGATTTTTCATGTATGGGTATCTGGAAAATATCCAATACTAGGATTTATTATGGATGGGTATCCAGAAGATATCCAATACTAGGATCTATCACAGATGGGTATGCGTGGGATATCCTGTACTAAGATCTGTTAAAGATGAGATCTCCCCGTATAGCACCAGAAACATATTGGATATGTGGCAGATACGTAAACTTGCATACTGTTGTATCTCCCCAGATATTAGGCCTTTTTGTATGGGTTTAACGGGCCCCGAATGGGTTTTCAGTGGGAACCAGATGGTAATGCCTTAGTCCTAAAGGAACAATTGGGACTTTCTCAACTAAGCAGAAGTGAACAAAATAAGATGAAAAATGTCTTTTGGTCAAGGTTCTTTAAAGGCTAATGTGAATTATTGTCAGTATTACTTTTTACCTCTGCTGAGTAAACATTTATTATGTGAATAGAATAGAACTTATTTAACAAAAAACTCAAACATAAAACATGCCCAAAACAAACTACTGTACAAGAAATGCTCTTTTAAACAAAGAAATTTTAATGTTTTGCATAGTGTTGTTCAACATCTACAAAATTATTCAAGACAGCATTTCTGAAAATAATTTAAATTAGTTTTTACTTTAAAAAAAAGACAAACACACACACCGGTTTGTTAGTTTTATATAGTCCCTCGTTTATCACAGGTGTTTGGGACCATGAGGTGCGTTGGACCATGCATATTGCTGGTGGGAACACGTCCACTAGCGATAAGTGAAAAACAGCAAAGTAGGATAGTTCAAGTTCAGTCAACTTTTGTCATGACACGTGCCAAGTTGCAATCACACTCATCACCTGTTACTCCCAAACTCCCTTCTTAAATAAACAATTTAAATTTTAATACTACTATATATACAATATTTTACATAAACAACACATGCTGTATGGATTGTTTATTTAAAATATTGTATACAGTATGTAAATTTAAATTGTTTAGGAGGGAGTTTGGGAGTAACAGTATATATATATATATATATATATATATATATATATATATATATATATATATATACGGAAAATATCCTATACTAGGATTTTTCATGTATGGGTATCCAGACAATATCCAATACTAGGATCTGTCAGATGTGTATCTGGAAAATATCCAATACTTGGATTTAATATGTATGGATATCCAGAAAATATCCAATATTAGGATCTATCACAGATGTGTATCTGGAAATTATCCAAATGCTAGGATTTTTTATGTATAGGTATCCAAAAAATATCCTATATGAGGATCTGTCAGATGTGTATCCGGAAAATGTCAAATACTAGGATTTACTATGTATGGGTATCCAGAAAATATTGAACATTAGGATCTATCACAGATGTGTATCCGGAAAGTATCCAAATGCTAGGATTTTTTATGTATGGGTATCCAGACAATATCCAATACTAGGATCTGTCAGATGTGTATCCGGAAATATCCAAATGCTAGGATTTATTATGTATGGGTATCCAGAAAATATCTAATATGAGGATCTGTCAGATGTGTATCTGGAAAATGTCAAATACTAGGATTTACTATGTATAGGTATCCAGAAAATATCCAATATTAGGATCTATCACAGATGTGTATCCGGAAAGTATCCAAATGCTAGGATTTTTTAAGTATGGGTATCTAGACAATATCCAATACTAGGATCTGTCAGATGTATATCCGGAAAATATCCATATGCTAGGATTTATTATGTATGGGTATCCAGAAAATATCCTATATGAGGATCTGTCAGATGGGTATCCAGAAAATATCCAACATTAGGATCTATCACAGATGTGTATCCGGAAAATATCCAGTGCTAGGATTTATTATGTATGGGTATCCAGAAAATATCCTATATGAGGATCTGTCAGATGGGTATCCAAAAAATATCCAACATTAGGATCTATCACAGATGTGTATCCGGAAAATATCCAATGCTAGGATTTATTATGTATGGATATCCAGAAAATATGCAATATGAGGATCTGCCAGATGTGTATCCGGAAAATATACAATACTAGGATTTATTATGTATGGGTATCCAGAAAATATCAAATACTAGGATCTATCACAGATGTGTATCCAGAAAATATCCAATACTAGGATTTATTATGTATGAGTATCCACAAAATATCCAATACTAGGATCTATCACAGATTTGTATCTGGAAAATATCCAATGCTAGGATTTATTATGTTTGGGTATCCAAAAATATCCAATACTAGGATCTATCACAGATACGTATATGGAAAATATCCAATAGTAGGATCTTTCTCATATAGGTATCCAGAAAATATCCAATAGTATGATCTTTCTCATATAGGTATCCAGAAAATATCCAATACTAGGATATCTCAAGTATGGGTATACATAAAATATTCTATACTAGGATCTATAGCAGATGTGTATCCAGAAAATATCCTATACTTGGATTGATCATGTATTAGTATCCAGAAAATATCCAGTGCTAGGATCTATCACAGATGGGTATACATGGGATATCCTGTACTAGGATCTGTTACAGATGAGAACTCCCCGTATATCACCGGAAACATACTGGATATGTGGCAGATACATAGACTTGCATACTGTTGTATCTCCCCGGATATTAGGCCTTTTAGTGCAGTGACCCCGGATGTCGTCACCGCCTCCTTAGACCCTGGAACCTCCTTGGACTGCTTCAGGACCGCCCTGGAACCACCTACACTACCACGTGACCCTCCTTTCTGTCAACAAACTATCAGCTCTGTATGTCAATCATCCAGTGTTATGTCTGTGTATGTGCAGGCGTGTAACTGTTCCCTAGTGAAAACAAAGCCCGAGAGAAAAACGTTCTGCCTAGTGTCACATTTCACATTATAAGGCAGAATTAAGTGAATACAAATAATGGAACATAATGGGTGTAATGCAATACTGATAGAAATATATTTCAATTCCCCTTTTGACATGACAAACATCATGTCAACAAAATCCTATATGTTCTATGTGAGAATGCAATTAAAAACTTGATACACATTGGAAATCTCTAACATTCCCTCCCACAGCAATATTACATTTAAGTTACCCACCCAGAATATAAAACCCTCATATAAAATAAGCATCAATACTAAATGGTAAGAAAAACTAAACAGAACAAACAAGAGAATAAAAAACAAAACAGACAAAAACAAAGAATAAAACAAATGTAACAAACAAATAGAAACAAGACAAAACAAACAAAAACAATGAACAAGAATAAAACAGACAAAAACAAACAAGACAAATGTAACAAACAAACAGAAACAAGACAAAACAAACAAAAACAATGAACAAGAACAAAACAGACAAAAACAAACAAGACAAAAATAGATGCAAAGACGAACAAATAAAAATAAAAACAAGAAAGAACTGAGCGGACTGTCCCTCCTATCAACATACACGCCTCTACAGGGTATATGCAGGAATAATGAAGTTAAATTCAATACCTTTAAAAGGCGTTCAATAAAAAACAACTGGACTTTAACTTGACTTTATAAATCCAATACTTTCTCAAAAACCCTTAAATTACCCAAAATTGAATTATCAACTCTTAACAAACTTCAAAACATTGCATATACTCTGCTCCATTTCAGGTATGTGTTAACCTTAGCAAAGAATATGAACTATGCTTTAGCCAAGTCAGGCCATCTCATCTTCATCATCATAGACACCTGTGAGGAGAAAAACCCTACACTACTCTGTTGACTAGTCTGATATCTGAGAAAAGCTCAACTGCTCTTATTCAGAGATGTCTGTGATAAGGGCTAAGACCACATTCAGAAAATTAAACACTTAATCTATGATTAATCTAATCAGAACAGAAAACACAAAAATCCTTCCATAACCTGTCAAACTCAAATATCTTATTCACATCCATTTCCTATATATATATATATATATATATATATATATATATTTTCTCTGTACCAGAATGTTCTACCACAAACATTTCCTATCAGTAAAATTCACCGCTAGGCTTACTCTGATACTTCTTAACAAGGTGCAGCTAAAATGTATCCTCTAAAACATTTCTAATTATCGTTCAAATCTAAGAATTAAAATTGATAAAACTAAATTATATCTATAGAAAAATAGTGAAAACCCTGTACACCTTTCTCAAAAATCTATCAACACACAACTATTGTACTGCACATTCACCAAGCACAAACATATATATATAATCACATTAATCTGTCTGAACATTCACATTCTGTCTGACTCATTCATCTCAACAACCTTTAATCCTTTCTGGACCTCCTGGATCAAACTCACAGTCATTCTTCACAGGCATAAGAATAACCATATGTATCCTTTCAACATATGGTGTAAACAACAATTGAGAGGTTTCAACAAATAATGAGAAAACCTTGGCATATATTAGTGATTAGTTGGTTAGTTTGTTAGTTAATGTGATTAGTTCTGCTCTGCTGCATGTTCCACCTGTTAACCTGTAAGATAAATAAAAAAAAGTGCAGGGAAATAGATTTTCCCTTCATTGGTTACACTGCAACATTAAGCATTCATTCAACATTAATTAATCTGCTGAAAAGGGGAGGAATGTAAACCCAGTTATGGTAAGGTTCCTCTGCTTGTCCATCACAGCTGTGGAAACGTGATTGTAAAGTGCATTTCCCCTTTTCAAATATAAATTATTCACAATTTTATCTTACACGTTCTGTCACAGGGCTGACAGATCATCAGCAGTCCAGATTTGACCTGTAATGAAAAATAAGAAAAAGTCAGCACTAAATCTATATAAATTACCCCAAACATTCAGATCCAACCTGTTTTTAGGCACTTATTAAAATGATATTCTATAACTTTATCAAATGTATAACTGTTTCCAGCTCTCATCACTGTATGAAGAGTTAAAACGTTGATCTAATTAGTTATTTGAAATGGCGTGTTTAACTATACAGTATGTTTGGTATCTCCCATCCCCTTTTTTGAAACAGGAGGTAAACAAAAAACATCCTGTTACAAAGAAAATAAGGGAAGCTCATAACACAAACATCATCTGTACTGCAGGTGGAAATACTACCAGAAAGAAAAAATAAAAACTCAAAACATCCGAACCCAACCAGTAGCATCAGACTTAATACTTCAACCATAAGACACATCACCCCATTAGACACATGTCACACCACCACGACATCCTATGTCAACACCTCCTTCAACACAACCTCTACTCCATCTCCTCCGCTATCCACACCAAAGTAAGAGAGCTTGAATCCTGCTCCAACACCGTGAGCCTTGCTGCCCTTCCACTCGGTCTCCAGGACAAAGAAAACATTTACCTTCCTTCTCTGCATCATGCCAGCAAACTCTCTACCTATGCCTGTCAAAAGGTGAGGAAAAAGAAAAGAAAAAGACAAACACACATCCAAAAAGGAACGCAACAGGTGCCCATATCGAACAACTGTACTGAGAGTACGTGAAGGATAAAACAAAAACGTGTGTGGCCATGCAGGTCACGTGTCAGTGAGATCTGTACATGTATGTATGAATAATGAGTGTGCGTGAGGTTCCACCATAGCAAAGAATATGATCATGAAAAACTGTAGTTATCGAACCACCACCAGAAGATCACATGGTCAGCTGACACATCAGCCAGGCTGCTATGTTTGGTAGTGACGTTTCGCAGCTTGACTTTCACTTGTCATGAGTTCTCCAGCCCCCATAGGAGATGTCAAGAGTCCAGCAGTGGGTGCAGACCACAGTTCATAGACTTGAATTGAAACTGGTGCAAAAAACGGAAAACTCCATGTAACAGTTCAGGCACGAGTCATGACAGCTTGCGGCTTTAGCTGAACATGATGCATGTCGGCAGTCCAGTGCATTTTCAGTTCAGTGCAGGTGTGGTGTCAGCTTGCAGCTCAGCTGAACACAACGCAATTCGACAGTTCAGTGCAGGTGCCAACAGGAGTTGTTAGCAAAACCTAGCTTCAATGACAGCATACATGTAATCTATCCAAGAATGGCGTTCAAAACCAGTCATAATGCAACTAGTCCATGCTATGGAGGGAACCTAAGTGTATGCAAACAAGTGTAATGTTGTGGGGTGAGGAATAAAATTGTAAATTGAGAACTGCATATCTGTGTATAAGTGAAATCCACCACCAAATAGAAACAATTAACTGCTAACCAAATGTCCTCATGGAACACCTGCAACGTTCACTGATCAGATGTCAAGCTGAAATCCTCAGAAAACACCTAAATAAAGTCACCCCCTGCAGTATGTCAGCCGTGTGAAGACTCCCTTCCAGACTCTGTCGAGCAGGTCAGAAGGCCAAACACGTCCTGCAGAACAAACAAGCGTCAGTCCACTCAAGAGGAAAAAAAAATACACACATATATAAAAAACAAATAAAACAAATAATAAACCACTAAAGTCCTCCAAACCACTATTACACAGGCCTTGTTCATATGTCATTAAACATGACCTGCACCCCACCAGGCTGAAGTGATGAGAACTGGAAACGTAACAATTAATGGCATGAGATTAACCCTGCATGTACTCCTTTAGACAACATGTTCCTGGGAACCTCACCTATAAAAATCAGAAATGTGCCTTTAACACTGAGAGTGAAAAACACATATCTGCAAAAAATACAGTACTGCATAGGTCAGCGTGTTTAAAACAAAAGTCACAGCAACAAAAAATAAAAATCTGACAAACTAACTAAGTCTTTTACTCTGGAGTGTCCTCCATAGCAGCACTAAAGTAACTTTTACAGTCCCAGCCTGAGCTGATTAAGTTGTAAAACTCCCTGTTATCAGCCGGAACCCTTGAGGCGGACCTCCCTAGCAGGTCCAAAACCAGAACCAGGAGAAAACTCAGTGAGATTTATATGGATGAAAAAGGCCTTTGTGCCATGCAGGTTCACAGGCACGTAGGGAGGGGGTGAGGGAGGAGGGGAGGAGATGTCTCCTTGCCTCCGTGTCAGGCACCAACAGGAGAGTGTTATCTTGTTAAAAGCCATAAATCTGAGTTCGAGCCAGCAGCTTGCATCTGCGAAACTGCTCTGTGCATGGCTGCTCAGAGAACAAACAGCAGCTCCAAGCCGGTCCCTGGACCAGAACCTCCAGAGGCCATCTGCGGCAGGGGGGAGGAGGGGGGGAAAGGGAGGAGGGGAGCCCCATCTGCAGGAACCGCAGCAAATCAGTGGGGGAGACCGGCCGTGTGACAGCTGCATGTGCGAAACTGCCCTGTGCATGCTCCTCAGAGAAGGTTTCTGGCTCCCTGACTTTAACACTCACAAATGCAATAAATGAGAATAAAAATGAAAAGAAAAAATCTGTCCCTGTTGCCTTGTTTGCGTGTATACCGCACCTTCCGGAGTACAGGTCGCAAGCCTCGAATAAAAAGAGAAAAGAAAGCAAAAAAATAATAAAAAGATAAGAAAGTTATCTTAAAAATGGGTGCGACCTATACAGTGGAAAATACGGTAATCGACTTTAACGGGGAAGGGGAGGAAACATGTGACTCTTAACAGCGATCACAGCCCCGGCTGTGACCTAATCACACGCACGGCAATCTGTGACCCCGGAGCGGCAATCCACTCTGAACGGCAAAACCATGCGTCGGATGAAAGCCCTGTGACTCGACGGCGACAGATGCCCGGAGTTCACGATGAGGCCTCGACCGCACAGTTTCCCGGAGTCCAAAGGAAAAGTGTCTCCCAGCCGACAGGCCGGAGCGCAGAAGTGGGATGTGGGGGAAGGGCAAACAAGGCACTCGTAAATTATCCCTACGCGTGTGTGGAACTTCTGTGCTCTTCACCTCACTTACATGTACAAAAACCGCCAAAAAATGCACATTCAAATGAAATACCAACAGTAGTTCACGTTTTTTTTTTTACTTTTAGCTGCTAACATTATAAACCACTGGCCACCTGGAGACAAACAGCCCTCAGTCAACAAATAATTTAGTGTGTCCAAACGCAGACGTTTTGTGTAAGAGGAGTCCTGCTCACCTCTGTGAATCACCGGCTGTTGACTGCGCGCGTGCTCGTCTCTGTCGGCGGTGGGGGGGGGGAACCCTCCAAATCATCTCTCGTTTCAGACGAAACTGCAAACCCCTCAGCGTCGGTGGTCACCAAATTGTTGCGAATTCAAAAGGTTGAAGGAAGCTCTGAAACGAATGTGCAAATTTTATGTAGGTTTATTGTACATATAAGAATAAACCTTACAGCAGACAACAGACCTGACTCCAACACAGTCCACACACACATCTTCAAAGGCAGGGCCACGGTTATAAAAACCCCGGATGTCGTCACCGCCTCCTTGGACCCTGGAACCTCCTTGGACTGCTTCAGGACCGCCCTGGAACCACCTACACTACCACGTGACCCTCCTTTCTGTCAACAAACTATCAGCTCTGTATGTCAATCATCCAGTGTTATGTCTGTGTATGTGCAGGCGTGTAACTGTTCCCTAGTGAAAACAAAGCCCGAGAGAAAAACGTTCTGCCTAGTGTCACATTTCACATTATAAGGCAGAATTAAGTGAATACAAATAATGGAACATAATGGGTGTAATGCAATACTGATAGAAATATATTTCAGACTTCTGTCCAGAAGTCTTTTTCAATTCTGAATGAATGGAAGCTGTGAGAACGAGAAGTTTTATATAAGCCACGCACCAACATATGAAATTGGAAACTGAAATAACACCACAAAATACCTAACATGCCCATTCTATTTAAATTGACAAAACAACACATCACACCTTAACAGAAGGGGGTTTGTAACACATACATGTAAATTGAAAGATCACACCTTAACAGTAGGAGGTTCCCTTGAGGTCTCTGGTAGAAGACACAAAACTGTATGTAAATTGACAAAAAACACCTCCCAAACAACAACAGAGGCTACTCAGAGAAATTTGTTAGTCTAATTTACAGACAAGACATCCCTGCTCCCATCCAGTGTAAAACGTTTTGGAATCAAATCCAAAACTGAGTTATAAGTCTTAGAAAGTTGAAATCTCAGACCTCCTCTTCTGTTAAGAGAAGGTTTTTCTCTCTTAACATACACAGCTTCCTTCACACCTCTCTCAAACCATCTGTGCTCTCGGTCCAAAATTTGATCATTCTGGTCCTCAAATGAGTGACCCTTGTCCGTGAGGTGGAGGACAAAACTTAGCTGTTCACCTCCACCTTACGGAACAAGAATCGATGTCAGTGAGCTTGGTGCAGCTGGGCTGAAACATGTGGAATCTAGAGCCAAACATATGGCGGCGGCATGACCTGTGACTTTGCAGCGCTACCACGGCCACGCCCTCTGCTGTAAACCGTTGGCGCTTTAAAACGAGACCAACTTGCGGACACAAGATCATCTTGATTAGATCAAGAGAGCCAGAGTTGGAGCTTTCCAAGCAAAAAAAGTCACTTCCTGTTCTGAGGGGGCGGGGTTTAGGTGAGGTCAGACTATGACAACATAGGATCGTCAGGCATCCAACCAGGATCCCTCATGCCAAGTTTGGTGTCAATTGAACCATTTAATGAGAAAGTTATAGCGTTTTGTTTGTTTCGGCGAGTACGCCAAGTTCCCCGCTCCACCACGCCCCCTGAACATATACGAAAAGTCAATTTTATTGATAACTTTTAAAGCGCCTTAACTGCATTCTGACCAAGAATGAAGCCGATAGGTCGAATGCCTGAGAAGGAGTTTTTCAAAGTTCAAAATGAGTAAAAATGAAAAATGACCAAAATTTGACCTTTGACCCAAAATGGCCACCTCCCTGTGCATTTTAGAGGGTACATCCAAGAGACCTTTTTTCTTGAATCAGGGGGATCTTAGCTTGGTTAAAACCAGACCCTTGTCCTTCACTTCGCTTCGTACTAGGGTCTGGACTTTCTCCATAGAGAAACGATTCTTGCTGGAGGCGTGGCCTCTGCTGAGGCCACCGGTCAAAAACCATTGGATCTTAGAAAAATTTTGAACAGGGAAAGCATACTGCTCCCTCCCCCTCTGTGCTCTGCCGAACTTGACTTCAGCTCCGCCTCCTGCAGTCTCTCGCTGCCGCTGCATATTCTGTGTTTATACAGTATGTTAATACAGGTAGTCCCCGACTTACGAGCGCTCTGACTTACGAGGTCCCGGACTTACGAGCATGCATCTCATTTAAAAAAAAAAAAAATAATTTTTTTTTTTTTTTACTTTTTTTTTTATTTTTTTATAAATGAATACATGTACAGTACTGGACAGTCACCAAGCACTTAGTCTATCCTAACACAGTTTTTAAAGATGAAGGAATAAGTTGAATTGTCTCCCTTTCACATAAAGGGAGCAAGCTCCCTATGGAGCCTGCAGGGAGGAGGGAGACAATTCAACTGACTCCTTCATCTTTAAAAACTGTGTTAGGATAGGCTAAGTGCTTGGTGACTGTACAGTACTGTACATTTATCTATTAATAAATAAAAAACAATAAAAAATAAAAATACTGTATATACTGTATATTTTTAATAAATAGATAAATGTACAGTACTGTACAGTCACCAAGCACTTAGCCTATCCTAACACAGTTTTTAAAGATGAAGGAATCAGTTGAATTGTCTCCCTCCTCCCTGCAGGCTCCATAGGGAGCTTGCTCCCTTTATGTGAAAGGGAGACAATTCAACTTATTCCTTCATCTTTAAAAACTGTGTTAGGATAGGCTAAGTGCTTGGTGACTGTCCAGTACTGTACATGTATTCATTTATTAAAAAAAAAAAAAAAAGTAAAAAAAAAAAAAAAAAAAATTTTTTTTTTTTTTTTTTTTACTATGTGTTCCTACTTACGAATTTTTGACTTACGAGCGCCCCCTAGTGACGGAACTCGCTCGTAAGTCGGGGACTAACGTTCTAATAAAATAAAATAAAACCATGTAGCGCTGGTCCAGCACACCAGAAGACCAGAAAATATGCAGGGACTCGGGCAGCAACGTAAAACCCTAGTTTAATTCTCTCGTGACAACCTCAGTCATTTCCTTATTCTTTGCACTCAGCGGAGAGAGAGGAGGAGGAGGGAGGAGGGAGCGATCACTTGACTTTTGGCAAAAAAACAAAAGAAAACTCCAGATAAGGGATTAAGAAGGGGAATTTAACACATTTGTGTCACATATAAAACAGTCCTGCATCGCTTTGCATCGCTTTGAATGAGAACATGCGAATGCTCGCTGGCTGCGCGCTGGGACAGGTGGGGGCGTGGGTTAGGGGCCAAAAACTCCGCCCCTTCTGTTCTCTGATTGGTCCGGTCAAAAATCAGCCGGAGAAATCGTTGTCTATGAGAGAAGTCCCAGACTGAGCAGTGTGAAGGGAAATGAGAATTGAGCGGAGCTGTGCAGGAAGGTGAGGGCCAGGCTAGGGGGATCTACCTATGTACCGAGTTCAGGTCTGTACGACCTACGGTTTCCCGCAACTCAAGTTAGGGGGCGTTGTAGAGAAGTTTTGCCACGCCCACTTGCGATTCCACCAGAATCCAAAAATTTTAGTTGGGGGACAATTTTGGGTCAAGTTTGGTGAGTTTTTGAATATGTTAAAGGCCCCTAACAGCCACGCGAAGTGACGGAAAAATGATAATAATTTAGAAGAAATCGAGCGATTACAATAGGCCTTCGCAGCGCTTCGCTGCTCGGGCCTAATAACAACGACAATGGACAATCATAAAATAGGCATACAAATTTAAATTTCCCTTTAAAAAAATATAAATATTTTTTTAACAAAATAGCAACCAAAAACACAATTAAGAGGAATAATGGCAAAAACAAAAAAAACAAAAAAAGGCAGCTAGATTATAAGGTGATTCTAGCCTGGTTAAAACCAGACCCTTGTCCTTCACTTCGCTTCGTACTAGGGTCTGGACTTTCTCTATAGAGAACCGATTCTTGCTGGAGGCGTGGCCTCTGCTGAGGAACAAAACCATTGGATCTTAGAAAAATTTTGAACAGGGAAAAGCATTCTGCTCCCTCCCCCTCAGAGCCATATATGGTCTGTTTCCCGTGCTCTGGTGAACTTGACATCAGCTCCGCCTCCTGCTACATTTTCTCTCGCTGCCGGTGCATATTCTGTGTTTATATGTTTATGTTTATTAAATTTGTTCATTTTTTTTACAAAAGAGACAATACAAGACAATCCCATAAATGATAATGTACAAAATATAAAAAAATGAAAGGTAGCAGAAAGAAGAATAATTCTTATATGTTAATAAAACGTTCTAAAAAATAAAATAAAACCATAGAGCTCTGGTCCAGCACACCAGAAGACCAGAAAATCTGCAGGAACTCGGGCAGCAACGTAAAACCCGAGTTTAATTCTCTCGTGAGTGACAACCTGAGGCATTTCCTCATTCAACTTAGCGGAGGGAGAGGAGGAGGAGGAGGGAGCGATCACTTGACTTTTAGCAAAAAAAAAAGAAAACTCCAGATAAGGGATTAAGAAGGGGAATTTAATACATTTGTATCACATATAAAACATCCTGCATCGCTTTGCATCGCTTTGAATGAGAACATGCGGATGCTCGCTGGCTGCGAGCTGGGACAGGTGGGGGCGTGGGTTATGGGCCAGAAACTCCGCCCCTCCTGTTCTCTGATTGGTCCGGTCAAAAATCTACCGGAGAAATCCTTGTCTATGGGAGAAGTCCCGGACTGAGCAGTGAAGGGAAAATAGAATTGAGCGGAGCTGCGTAGGAAGGTGAGGGCCAGGCTAAGGCGATTCAGAAAACTGAAAACAGGAACATGTCTTTGTTGGTTTTTGTCAGGAACTTAACAGGGGTTTAAAATCACTTAGAGGTCTAAGTCAAGAGCTTCAGATGTTTTGGTAAGATATTCTAGGAAACAGGAGCAGAATAGGAGAAGGTCCTTTTTCCAAGTTCAGTCCTCACTGACAGAACACTGCAGGTAATCATGTCCTGAGAGCGCACGCTGTAGCTGCACTCACGCAGAGACATGTAGGAGGAGATGTATGAAGGCAGCAGACCAAGAAGTGATTTAAAGATGAAAATGTACCAGTGGAAGAGTCTGTGTGAGGTTAATGATGTCCAGTTAACCAGTGAATACTGGGTGCAGTGGTGGGTACGATAATCACAGCCAGTTATGAATCTTAGTGCACCATGATAGACCACATCCAACATCTGCAGGTGCTTGTAGGAGCATTCATGTAGAGAATGTCACTGTAATCAATGGAGGGAAGGAAAGTCACAGATACAAGGTGTTTCCTAGCATTCAGTGTTAGACAATTAACATGATCTGTTTCTGAAAAAGAAACCCAGTTTACGGTAACTTTCAGTTTCTTTTTTATTTTAATTTTATTATTTTTTACATTTTTGGGCTCTAGTGGCCTTTATTGTAGAGGGAGAGGGCGAAACGGGTAGAGAGAAGGGAAAGACACTGCAGAAACAGCTCGTCGGGTCTGGGACGCGAACCCGCGACGCCTGCAGAGAGGCTCCGCCTCAGTATATGTGCCGCGCGCTTTATCCCCCATACCAAAGCGGCGGCACAGTAACTTTCAGTTTCTTTATAAGTTTTCCACGTGGAGTTTAAAAGAGAGATGCGAATTGACCAGGATACCCAAATATTTGTAAGAATTGACAAACTCAATAGGGACACCATTTGAGGATAAAATCAGAGGAAAAACTGATGGGACTGACTTCCTGTTTGAAAAAAAGCATCCCTTTGGTTTTATCAGCATTTAGGACAAGTTTGAGACGGAACAAATCTGACTGGATGATGTCAAAAGCAGATTGCAGAAA
>JBBPBX010029867.1:21837-35600 GCA_038048925.1 Garcialebias charrua
CCCTCCAGATGTTCCACCTCCTGCCTGTAGCTGGACTCATCATTGTTTGTGATGCATCCCACCACAGCTGTATCATCTGCAAACTTTACAATATGACAGCCTGGATGGGTAGCTGCACAATCATACATGAGCAGAGTGAATAGGAGAGGGCTCAACACACATCCTTGAGGAGAGCCAGTGCTGAGGGTTATGGTGGAGAAGGAGAAGTTGTGGATCCTCACTGACTGTGGTCTGTTTGTTAAGAAGTCCAGGACCCAGTTACAAATGGAGGGGCTTAGTCCAAGTGTGAATAGTTTGTCCATCAGGGTTTGGGGGATCATAGTGTTGAAGACAGATGTGAAGTCCACAAAGAGCGGACGTATGAGGCCTTCTGTTCCAGGTGGGTGAGAGTGTGGACCACAGAGGAGATGGCATCTTCTGTTGAGCGGTTCTCTTGGTATGCGTACTGATCAGGATCCTCGTTGTTTTGTTGTGGGTCATGACCAGTTTTTCAAAGCATTTCGCGACTATCAGGGTGAGGGCCATTGGCCGATAGTCATTCAGACCAGTCACTGTAGAGCTCTTTGGGACTGGGATGATGGTGGTGGTCTTCAGGCAGATGGGAACTGTCTCCAGGGTAAATGAGGTGTTAAAGATGTCGGCCAGCACATCGCAGAGCTGATCGGCACATTCTTTCAGCACTTTCCCGGAGATGTTGTCTGGACCGGTTGCTTTGTGAGGGTTGATCCTCCTGAAAGTACTCCTTACTTCTGCTACGGTCACGCTGAGATGTTCTTCATCTGGTGGTGAGGTGAGTCTGGTGCTGGGTGGTCTGTTTGGGTCTTCAAAGTGTGCATAGAACTTGTTTAGGGCATCAGGCAGAGATGGGTCTTTGGGGCATTGTTCGATCCTGCCTTTATAATCTGTTATGCATTTAATGCCCCTCCACATGCTCTGTGGGTCTTGTGAGGTGAACTGACCCTCGATCCTCTGTGCATATGTTGCCTTGGCCCTTTTAATGCCAGCAACCAGCTCTATCCTAGTCCTCAGCTCCTCTGAGTTTCCAGACTTGAAGGCAGTGTTCTCTGCATTCAGCCAAGGTTTTCTGTTGGGGTAACTTTTAACATATCTTGTGGTGGAGACGGTGTCAGTACATGTACTAAAGTACCCCAGTACTGAGGATGTGTATTGGTCAAGATCAAGTGATCCTCCATTTTCAGCAGCTTCTCTGAAAACCTGCCAGTCCGTTCGTTAAAAAAAAAATCTCTCAGTATGGGGCAACTGTCCTGGATTCAACGTTTTCCCAGCGCTCCTAATGGTTTCCACCACCTTTTCTTCCATTTTACCAGTTTCCACAACCTTTTCTTCTGTTTTCCCAGCTCTCCTAATGGTTTCTACAACTTTTTCTTCTGTTTTCCCAGTTTCCACACCCGCTTCTAACGTTATCGGCCATTAAATGGCCGGTATTAGTTATTATCATCCCCATATGTAATAATAATAATAACCATTTTATTTAAAAGTGCCTTTCAGGACACCCAAGGACACTTCACAGCAAGAAACATATCACAGAGATTGTGTAAAAACAAACAACAAGCACAGTGCAGACATCAAGAGAATAAATTGAAATATAAAATACATAAAGAATATAAAATACAAAAAAATATAAAATACATTGAGTACAGTTAATGATAAGCTAG
The DNA here is from genome assembly GCA_038048925.1 of Garcialebias charrua. Classification (NCBI taxonomy): domain Eukaryota; kingdom Metazoa; phylum Chordata; class Actinopteri; order Cyprinodontiformes; family Rivulidae; genus Garcialebias; species Garcialebias charrua. Next base: position 23,514 of record JBBPBX010029867.1, read on the forward strand.
TCTAAGGAGATGCGTTTTCAGAGCTGTCTTGAACAGAGAAAGGGAGGTGGTGTTTCGAAGGTCTGGTGGTAGAGCGTTCCAGAGGTGAGGGGCAGAGCAGGTGAAGGCCCTGCTCCCCATGGTGGAGAGGCGGGCAGAGGGTACATGGAGATGTAGCGAAGAGGAGGATCTGAGAGAGCGTGATGGGATGGAGATTTGTAGGAGGTCAGATAGATAAGGAGGGGCAAGGTTGTGGATAGATTTGAACGTGAGAAGTAGAATTTTGAAGATGATGCGTGATTTAACCGGGAGCCAGTGGAGCTGCTGCAGGACAGGAGTGATGTGGTTATAGTAGGAGGTTTGAGTGATGACACGGGCAGCTGAGTTCTGGACCATCTGTAACTTGTGGAGAGATTTGTTGGGGAGGCCGTAGAGAAGGGAGTTGCAGTAATCGATACGGGAAGTCACAAGACTGTGCACCAGGATGGCTGTGGAGCGGGGTGTGAGAGAAGGACGGAGACGGTTAATATTACGGAGGTGGAAATAGGCAGACCGAGTAATATTGTTGATGTGTGAAGTGAAGGAGAGAGTGGTGTCGAGGATGACACAGAGACTCTTGACCTGAGGGGAGGGGGATAGCAGAGAGTTGTTAAGGGGGACGAGAAGATGTTCTGATTTTGAAATAGAGTTTTTGGTACCAACAAGAATGATTTCTGTTTTGTTACTGTTTAGTTGAAGGAAATTGTTAGAAAACCAGTGATTTAGCTCATTGAGACAGTCGGTGAGGATGGAGGGTGGGTGGGTGGAGTTAGGTTTTGATGACAAGTAGAGCTGTGTGTCATCAGCATAACAGTGGAAATGGACGCCGTATTTGCGGAAGATGTGACCTAGAGGAAGGAGGTAAATGATGAAGAGGAGGGGTCCGAGGACAGAGCCTTGGGGGACACCCGTGGAGACAGGGGAAGACTGGGAACGGAAGGATTTAAGCTGAATGAATTGAGTGCGGTCAGAGAGATAGGAGTTGAACCAGTCTAACGGGGTACCTGAGATGCCAATGGAGGTTAGTCTGTTGAGGAGGATAGAATGACAGATGGTGTCGAAGGCAGAACTTAGATCAAGAAGAATGAGGATGGACAGAAGACCAGAGTCAGCAGCAAGAAGAAGGTCGTTAGTAATTTTTACTAGAGCTGTTTCGGTGCTATGGTGGGGGCGAAATCCAGATTGAAACTCTTCATAAATGTTGTTGTTGGACAGGTGTGAGTGAAGTTGACTAGCAACAGTTTTTTCAAGGATCTTGGAGATGAAGGGCAGATTGGAGATCGGATGAAGATTACTGAAGTTGGTAAAGTCAAGACCTGGTTTCTTGATGATGGGGGTGATGGCAGCAGATTTGAAGGCTGTGGGAACAATGCCAGAGGTTAGGGAGGAGTGGATGATATTAGTGATGATAGGGAGCAGAGACGGGAGACAGGATTTAACAAGAACTGTGGGGAATGGGTCAAGTTGACAGGATGAGGACTTGGACTTGCTGAGTTGCAGACATTAGGAGATGTAGCGGTCAGACTACCCCTCCTGTACCTCCTAGTAGGTTTAAAGGTACGTTGTTAGCGATGATAATAGGCTCAGTTTTTATTTTTGTTAGCGCTCATAATAGCTTCAGTGGTTAGGTTTAGAGTAAAGGGTCTGGCGTTAGGTTTAGGGTCTTGTTTAGGTTTAGGCACAAGTGTAGGCTAAGGGGGTTACGTTTAAGCTTGGTCCTCTGGGTCAGGTTTAAGGTTAGTTTTAGGAAAAAGGTTATATTGTGGTGGACCACTAGGGGGCTCTACTCACACCCAGTGGACCGAAGGCATTACAGGATGTTTTATTGTGAAAGGTCCAGAGGACCGGATGCTGTATTGGATATATAAGGCGGTGTTGGGTGCTTCCCGCCAGTTTAGTAGGAGTTGATTAAAAGTGAAGTTCTGCAGCCTGTCTCCTGTGTCGTCTCTTCACCACCTCCTACACTGGTGACCCTCGTGAACTGAATATGTCGACATCTGACGCTTCAGCCAGCTCTCTACTGCTGTCCACGGCTGTGGAACCTACACAGGCGGCCCCGCTCGCTTTTTCGGTGGCCGTTAAAATCCCGGACTTCTGGCTGCACCCTGTTGACAACACCAAATACCACCATGTGGTTGCTTCGCTGGATCCGCTGACAACACAGCGGGTAATGAGCCTGCTACAAGACCCTCCTGCACAAGGAAAGTACGACGCCCTCAAGAAGCTTCTTCTGCGGCGCTACACACTCTCAGAGGCGGAGCGCGCTGAGAAACTATTTTCCTTCTCCGGTTTGGGAGACGGCACAGCTCTCGAGCTCGTGGAGAGCATGTTGTCCTTGCGGGGATCAGACGACTGCGAGTTCCTCTTCCGCCACCTCGTCCTCCGCCAGCTTCCAGCTCCTGTGCGAACCGCCCTGGCCAACTCCCCGTTTCTGCAGGAGAAGGATTACCGCTCGCTGGCCGAAGAAGCCGACCGCATCATTCTAACCGCGAGGACCTTCGCGGTACAGGCGGTGGTCCCTGGATCTCCAGCAGCGCCCGAGTTTCAAGCAACGCACACAGCGCCGGACGAGCCAGCGGTGGTAGCAGGAGTCGCTAGCCGCAGGCGGGCAGGTCCCGCTCTTTGTTTCTACCACGCGCGTTTTGGCGCCAAAGCACGACGGTGCGTCCCGCCGTGCAGCTTCAAGCCGCAGGGAAACGAGACCGCCAGCAGCCGCTAGCAGTCGCGGCCGTTGGCGAGAAGGAAAGGCTGCTTTTCATCGAGGACTCGAGGTCGGGGAGGCGGTTCCTGGTGGACTCGGGGTCGCAGAAGAGCCTCGTCCCCCCGACTGGCTCCGACAGGTTGGCTGAAGGCTGCGGGCCGCAGCTAACCGCGGCGAATGGCTCTCCCGTCAAGACGTTTGGCGAAAGGTTGGTGACTGTGCGTTTCCATGAACGGGACTTCCGGTGGAACTTTGTGGTAGCTGCTAGCTCGGTCCCTATTTTAGGGGCTGATTTTCTTTGTGCTCACGGGCTCCTGGTTGATTTAGCTAACAGACGTTTGATCGACGCTGTGTCTTTTTCGTCACTGCCTTGTGAGACGCGAGGAGCTGGGCCTTTAATGCATGCTAACTTTTTAGCTTCGGGTAATGTGTTTCAGCGTTTATTGTCTGAGTTCCCCTCGCTGACTGTTCCTGATTTTGCAAACACAAACACACAACATGGGGTCGAACATTATATTCCCACAACGGGCCCCCCGGTGTTCGCACGTGCACGCCGCCTCGATGCTACTAAGCTAGCAATCGCACAGGAAGAGTTTGCTAACATGGAGCGTTTAGGCATCGTGCAACGCTCAAACAGTCCGTGGGCCTCCCCCCTCCACATGGTGCCCAAGGCAGATGGCAAATGGCGTCCATGTGGGGATTTCCGCCGCCTTAATAACATCACAGAGAACGATCGTTATCCCATCCCCCACATCCAGGATTTTTCAGTGCACCTGGCTGGGACCTCCATTTTTTCTAAAGTAGATTTAGTACGGGGGTACCACCAGGTTCCTGTGCATGTGGAGGATGTCCCTAAGACCGCTGTTATCACGCCTTTCGGCCTGTTTGAGTTTTTGCGCATGCCTTTTGGTCTTAAAGGTGCAGCACAAACATTTCAGCGGTTGATGGATTCAGTCCTAAGGGGTCTGTCCTTCGTATTTGTGTACCTGGATGACGTCCTGGTGGCTAGCAGCTCGGCTGAGCAGCACTTGTCCCACCTCCGTGAGGTTTTTCAGCGCCTGGCAGCACATGGCCTGATTGTAAATACAGCGAAATGCCAGTTTGGGCTGCCAGTCATTGACTTTTTGGGCCACCGCATTTCTGCAAGTGGTGCCGTCCCGTTACCAAACAAAGTGCAGGCGGTGTCAGATTTCCCACAGCCCCAGTCTGTTAAAGCGCTACAAGAATTTTTGGGAATGGTTAACTTCTATAACCGTTTCCTCCCCAGGGCAGCACAACTGCTGCGTCCGCTCTATGGAGCGCTGAAAAAGAAAAAGCCCAACGACAGTGTTGACTGGACACCAGAACGCCTACAGGCATTTGGTGATGCTAAAGCTGCACTGGCCACTGCTGCCCTTTTGGCCCATCCATCCCCAGCGGCGCAAATAGCTTTAACAACCGACGCATCTGATGTTGCGGTGGGGGCTGTGTTAGAACAGCAGGTTTCCGGGGTTTGGCAGCCGCTTGCATTTTTCAGCACCACCTCCTACAATATAAGATGAAAAAAAGACACTTCCTGGTTTACCCTGGCGAGACGCTGCCTATTATCTGCGATAATAACTTACCTTTAAACCTACTAGGACGTATCTAAAAAAGCTAAGTCTGGTCCTCTGGACATTCAAAAAAACAAAACAAAGCAAAAATTTTTTTTGTAGAAACGTTTCGTCTTTCGTCCGAAAGACTTCCTAAGTCTGAGGTGCTGTATTCAGCTCAGTCTTATAAATAGCACCCTCTCACAGTGTTACACAACCAGTTTGCTGATGACAGCTGAAACCAGCTGCTCACATGATCAAGGAGGACCATCAGCCTAATGTCATCAGCCAACTGGTTGTGTAACACTGTGAGAGGGTGCTATTTATAAGACTGAGCTGAACAGCACCTTAGACTGAGGAAGTCTTTCGGACGAAAGACGAAACGTTTCTACAAATTTTTTTTGTTGCTTTTTTTTTTACTGTCCAGAGGACCAGACTTAGCTTTTTTAGATTTTTCTACCTGGATTATTGAGCAGCATCAGGCTAGGAGGTAGGTGGGACAGTTTCACCGCTACATATGGGGATGATAACAACTAATAACGGTGTTAGAGTATTTTAATGTTTATCATCTAAAAACTTATAGTATGAAACAATATACTTTTGCAAACATAGCTAAATCTGTGTTAACTCCCTACAAAGGTATTTGTCTTACACAACAATGTTGTTTACTGAAAAAACAGAAGATCAAAATGATCTTTGTTTTAAGACCTTTTGTTCCTGACTCGGCCAAAACTGAGATACATCTATTGTTGAAAACTGTCTGAACCTGTCTTTCTTGTAAACTGCCTACCCACTAAGTGAATAAAAGGACGAGGCGGCCATTTGCAAGGTGGACTCGTTCTCTGCCTGTTTTAGGAGACGGTCCCACTTTGCAAAGTTCTATATGAAACGCTAACTCTTGTTTCTTGTGTGATTCGTTTTAGTAGATGCTGCAGGGTTTGGTTTGAAAACCCATCAACAGCCATTTAATGGACTGATAACATCCGAAGCTGCTGGTTTCCACCACCTTTTCTTCTGTTTTCCCAGCTCTCCTAATGGTTTCCGCCATGTTTTCTTGTACCTCTTTCATCTCTGCATGGCTAACCTCCACCAACTCTTTGGGGTCACTTGCTTGCAGACTGTTGGTCTCTCATTTATAGAAGCTATGATGTTTTCAGCGAAGTCTGGGTCTTCCATCGACTGTTTCCAGCCTTGAAAATCACAATATGGGATTGGGGGGGAAGCGGGTAAACACTGAAATGATCATGTGACTCCTATCTTATCCCTGATTGGTGGAACTGGTGGTGTTACAACTCTCCCCATGTTACAACCATACCCGGTCTCCCCTACACTATGAGCCATCACTTTGCGAACTGCTAACTATGCTAGCCCTTCTCCAAAGGAGAGTTTTAAAAGAAACATGATAAAAACAAAGGTCTATTGTGTCCAGAGAGCCAAGACAAGTTAGAAAAAAATCAGTTTATCACGCAGGACTGTGACTCGCTGTGTGGAACTGATTGATGAGGATATATCCAGCAAAATAAGCTAAAAAGCAGAGTCCTTTAAGTTAAACTTGTTAAAAGTAAAGATGTGAAAGACAATTTTTATCTGTGAGATTAACAACAGTTTTGAGATAATGGAGGAGTTTTTTGACCCTGGAGTCTCTGAAAGGAAAAACATAGAGTGAGGATTTTTATAACTGACTGCTGTCATCGAGACAATGAAGCTACCTGGAGAAAACTTGACAATGTCACAACGGACGCATCACCAACTGGAAAACATGCGGGCTGCTGACAAGAGTCCAGGATAAAGTGAAAGAGGAAACCCCCGACCAAGATGTTATTTTAATTTCTTCACTGCATCAGGAATCGCTGTAAGTCATGCTTTGTGTGAAACTGTGGTGTGCGAATTATCAAATAAAAAGTGTAAATTATTGCAGACATAAATATGTAATGTCCCATTGAACGCTGAATCATACGTCAACGTCGCTGCCATTTTAAATGTGGCAGAACTGCCAGTCATTAATTCAAAGAAATGGGCAGAACTTCATAAAGCACCGTTCTAAAGTTTTAAGTTGATGCCTGTCATTCACACACACTAATATATATGGAAAACTAACAGGGACCAAAGACAACATTTGTAACTTTTAATGTTAAAAGATACAAATGTTGTCTTTGGTGCCTGTTCCATATGAATTATTGTGCAGGTTGTGATAAGAGGAGCTGTAGGAGGATGACGTCACCTTCCATTCCCAACCAGGTGACCTGCTGTCATCAACTTTAGATCCTGTGGTTGTAAAAGGTTTTGTGAGGAGTTTGTAGAGGTGAGCTGCCACTTTATTTGTTTTCCATTAGCACAGTGAGGTAAGTGTAGGGATGGCGCCCTCTGTTGGTCACTTCCTATCCCTACACCTTCTGCTTTCCCTGTCTGTGTCTGGTCCAGGTGTTTGTGATTAAGGGCCAGTTTACACGGCGCGTATTTTGAGTGTAACCGCTACTTTCTCTTTGCGACTTTGCTTATCGCCTACACGACGCTGCTGGCCCCCCTCGATGACACCGATACTTTTCTGACCCTGCTCTCAAGGTGGAAGTTTTTCGCTGACCCCCCGTTGATAATGTAAACATCTCCCGTGGAGCTTTTGTTTGAACACATGCACGCAGCACGCACGCGCAGACAGCCGGCATTTTAACAATGGCGGTGGACTGGACAGTGGACACACGCACCACTTTCTGAACTATAGCTGATGGAATATATTTTGATTCTCATATTTAATTATTCTACACCTTACCTGCATCTGTGTTGGAAGAGAGCAGCTGCCTGGATCCAGTTGTCTGTTAACGAGGCAGTCGGACATTTCACGTGTCACGCTGCACTATAACATACTAAATGTGCTATATATTAACAGTTTAACAATAATAAACAGTATTTATGTTAGCGTGGGAGATATTTAAATTTATCTGAGCTAAATGAAGCTATCTGGACTCGTTACGTCATGCCTAACATGCTGCATGTTGAAAATGAAGACACCAGGTTGATTTTTAATTTATTTATTTATCCAACACCACAAACTGCATGTCACAAACACTGAGAATTAAATTGAACACTTTTAAAAACACGTTAACCGAACTTTAAAGGTTCAGTATGTAGCTTTTTTTATAAACATATTTCTTCTCCCAGTCACTTTTTTTTGACAGAGTGATGTTAGACAGCTAATCTTTGAGAAATACTATATTCCTCTGGCGTCTCCCGGTGGTTAAAATAGCATTTATAAAAACCAGAGCGGCCCGAGTTTGACCAGCCAATAAAAACAGAGTTATTTTCATGAACGAGCTTCCCCCGCCCTTCCCCCCGCCTCTCCCAGCTGCAGCGCGCAGCCGGGCACGTTCCCGTCTCAAACAGTAGCTGTTTCAAGATGGCGGAGGTGGCGAGAGCTTCGAGTGCTCAAAGGATTGCAAGCGATGCAGAGTTAGCAACTTTCCTGCTTGAAAAGTAAGTGTCTTTGCTTGAATCATGTGATAGCGCAAATGCCATGAAATTATCTACAACAGGCTAAAACCGTTTTCCGGCCTACAGCTGACGTGATGCTAATGGTAGCAGCTAACTCATTCAACCTCAGTATTGTTTCGATACGTACATTTAGTTATCCTAACTTATTGTATTGTGGATCAGCAAGCAGATATGATGAAAGTACTGTAACTGCGCTGTCTGTGTAAGAGAGGCATGATCACAACAACTAGCAATTAGCATATTGTCTGCAGATCATTTGGTGTTCATAATCGAAAAGTCTGTTAGTTCTACTACACAATAAATGTTGTTGATGCATACATCTCAACCTCTTTGGACGTTTACCTGTATAAAGGGCCTCAAAAATCATTAATTTTTGGAATAAAATCTGTAAAACTTGCGGTGGGGTGGACGAGTTTGTCTGCTGCGGACATGAGCCTGCAGTGAAGCAGGATGAAAGGAGAGCGTAAAAAGTTCAAATTTTACTTCTAGCAGCAGAACAGGATGGAAGATGGCTGTTTGATGCTATTTTTTAAATCATCCTACATGCTTTGATATGTTAGATAAATTTGTCATTGTGTGATAAATGTGTTGAAAAGAATATCTGATTATTGTTTGAACTACATTATATGTTTTTATGCAGAGATGATGACTTTGGGGAAGGTCTGAGAAGTAGTGAATTTGGGGGAGACTCCCATTCAGGTTTTGGAAACAAGGTAAGTAATTAGAAACTGTATTTATGTGACGATTATTTCATGGTTTGCACTGCAACTAATATAACTATGATCGTTATTACACAATATGAAAATGTTGATGGTAAGGTTGTATGTTTACTTTTTTAATTAAATGTATTTCCACTAGAAATTACGGTAGACAGAAACAAAAAGAAAAGTTTAATAGTTTTTAATTTTATTCAACATAAAATTAGAATAATGCAGATGCACAATATTGACAATATATGACTTTGAAGCTTTTTATTTTTATTTTTTGTTTTTCTAACCGCGTCACAAAATAAGTACTATTTATAAATTTTAAGAATTTTTAAAAAGCTGACTTAATTTAAATTCTGTTCTACTGCCATCATGTATAAGATACACTTGCACTGAGTGGACGTAATTTAGTGCGTGTTAAATTTTTTTATATACTTGCGAGTTAGTCTCATTACCTTTTATTGAGAGCATTTATTGTACTGGTACCCAAGTACATGTTTCTTTATTTCATGATCAAACTTGATTATTGTTGTTTTAATAAAATAATGTAATGTGTTTCCTCAGTATCAATGTTAGTTTGTTTTTTACGTTTATATTTTTTTTGTTTCAGTATGTCTTCGCTAGACATTCACGACGACAATGATGAAAGTGACTTGTTATTGCATGTTCTCTCCGTGCATGCGTGGGTTTTCTCCGGGTTCTCCGGTTTCCTCCCACAGTCCAAAAACATGCATGTTAGACTGATTGGTAACTCTAAATTGACCCTGGGTGTGAGTGAGACAGGTCTCTCTTGTAAATGAGTCCCCGTGGCTCAACGAGGCTAGCCTGTATAAATAAAGGTTGAATGAATGAATGTTCTTCTTCCTCAGGTTGTCAGCGCTGTCCTGTTGATGATGATGGTGGTGGTGGTCCCACAGACAGCAGCAAAGCCACACAGGAAGTCCTTTGAAGGTTTAGCAGAAGAAACGGTCCCTCTGCGTTTGGACCCAAACAATTTAGTTCCCAGCCTAAAAGTCAGTTCTTTGGCCAGCGACTCCATCTCACCGTGGACCTACAAGTGAGGCTTCAGCTCCTCAGTGTGTTGTCCTTCATGAAGCTCAGAGTCCTGTTAACAGTTTTTTGTCTCCTCTCTGTCCTCAGCATCTCCAGGGATGACAACATGTTCCCTCATGCGCTGTCGCAGGCTCACTGTTTGCTCAAAACCTGCCTGGACCACCAAGGACTGGAGGACGGGGGCCTGGAGTCCCGTCCCATTCTGCATCAGGTGCTGGTTCTGAGGCGAGTCAAGACGCCAGGGCCAGGCACAGCTACCACTACCGCCTGGAGTCCAAACTCATCTCAGTGGGTTGCACCTGCGTGAGACCGAAGGTGATCAACCAGCACTGAGGACTGACCCATGGAGACCAGATGAAGACCATCTCCACGTGGGGTGTCCTCCAAAGATCTGTGGCAGGGTGTGGCCTTGGGGCAATTTCAATCCCAAAAATCCTCAATTAAAAGAAAAGAACTTTTAAACGAGTTGATGAAGTTTATCAATGAACCTTAAAAAATTTATATATATATATATATATATATATATACAGGTAGTCCCCGATTTACGAGCGCTCTGATCTACGAGGTTCCGGACTTACGAGCTGGCGAATTTTGGAAAAAACGCAAAAAATACTGAGTTTTCCTGTGTTTTTTCACCACAGTTCGTTAGCTAAACATGTGGACACACGTTTCCGATCATTTTTATGCACTCATAAGCAGTTTTTCGATGAAAAACGAGTGTTCGTAGTCGCGCTAGCAAAACCGTTCCAATTTACGAGCGAAATTCCGGACTTACGAGAAGCGTGGCGGCCGTTCCAAATTACGAGATTTCCGGTTTACGAGCGCCTCGTTGTAACGGAACTCGCTCGTAAATCGGGGACTACCTGTATATATATATATATATATATATATATATATATATATAGTATATAATATATATATAATATATATATATATATATATATATATATATATATATATATATACAAGCCCAAAACCAGAAAAGTTGGCACGTTGTGGAAATCGCAAATAAAAACAGAATACAATGACTTGCAAATCTTTTTCAACCTATATTCAATTGAACACACTGCAAAGACCACATACTTAACGTTCGAACTGGTAAACTTTGTTATTTTTTGCAATTATTAGCTCATTTGGAATTTGATGCCTGCAACATGTTTCAAAAAAGCTGGCACAAGTGACAAAGAAGACAGAGAAATTTGAGGAATGCTCATCAAACACTTATTTGGAATATCCCACAGGTGAACATGCAAATTGGGAACAGGTGGGTGCCATGATTGGGTATAAAAGCAGCTTCCTTGACATGCTCAGTCATCCACATAGAAGGATGGGGCGAGGGTCACCACTCTGTGAACAAATGCGTGGGCAAATTGTCGAACAGTTCAAGAACAACTTTTCTCAACGAGCTATTGCAAGGAATTTAGGAATTTCACCATCTACGGTCCGTAATATCATCAAAAGGTTCAGAGAATCTGGAGAAATCACTACACGTAAGGGGCAAGGCCGAAAACCAACATTGAATGCCCGTGACCTTCGATCCCTCAGGCGGTACTGCATCAAAAACCGACATCAGTGTGTAAAAGATATCACCACATGGGCTCAGGAATACTTCAGAAAACCACTGTCAGTAACTACAGTTCGTCGCTACATCTGTAAGTGCAAGTTAAAGCTCTACTATGCAAAGCAAAAGCCATTCATCAACAAGATCCAGAAACGCCGCCGGCTTTGCTGGGCCCGAGCTCATCTGAGATGGACTGATGCAAAGTGGAAAAGTGTTCTGTGGTCTGATGAGTCCACATTTCAAATTGTCTTTGGAAACTGTGGACGTCGTGTCTTACGGACCAAAGAGGAAAAGAACCATCAGGACTGTTATAGGCGCAAAGTTCAAAAGCCAGCATCTGTGATGGTATGGGGGTGCATTAGTGCCCAAGGCATGGGTAACTTACACATCTGTGAAGGCACCATTAATGCTGAAAGGTACATACAGGTTTTGGAGCAACATATGCTGCCATCCAAGCGACGTCTTTTTCATGGACGCCCCAGCTTATTTCAGCAAGACAATGCCAAGCCACATTCTGCACGTGTTACAACAGCGTGGCTTCGTAGCAAAAGAGTGCGGGTCCTCCCCTGGCCTGCCTGCAGTCCAGACCTGTCCCCCATTGAAAATGTGTGGCGCATTATGAAACGTAAAATACGACAACGGAGACCCCGGACTGTTGAACAACTTAAGCTGTACATCAAGCAAGAATGGGGAAGAATTCCACCTGAAAAGCTTCAAAAATTGGTCTCCTCAGTTCCCAAACGTTTACTGAGTGTTGTTAAAAGGAAAGGCGATGTAACACAGTGGTAAATATGTCCCTGTGCCAACTTTTTTGCAATGTGTTGCTGCCATTGAATTCTAAGTTAATGGTTATTTGCAAAACAAAATAAAGTTTCTCCGTTCGAACATTAAATATATTGTCTTTGCATTCTATTCAGTTGAATATGGGTTGAAAAAGATTTGCAAGTCATTGTATTCTGTTTTTATTTGCGATTTGCACAACGTGCCAAC
>JBBPBX010029868.1:0-26112 GCA_038048925.1 Garcialebias charrua
AAACCTTGAGAATATATGATTCATTAACAACATAGCAGTTGTTTGTGCTGTGTCGTTAGGAGCTGGTAGGCATTCTACCCATTTGGTAAATGCACAGGTTACCGTGAGAAAATATTTATTTCCTCTAGAGCTCTTAGTGAGTGGTCCAACCCAGTCGATCTGGAGGTCAGACCATGGGAATGCAATGCCTCTGCTTTGCAGTGGTGCTCTGTGAAGTGGTCTGGTTGGCTGAAACTGGCCACAGACCACGCACCCTTCAATGTAGTCCTTGACATCCTTTTTCATTCCAGGCCAATAGGCAATTTGTTTTAATGCCGTCAGCGTGGCTTTATCTCCTTTGTGTCCTGCGGACGGGAGATCATGGGCATGAACTAACATCACCCCCCTTTGGTCATGGGGAACCACGAACACAGGTGAGGACGTTGGTCCATGAGCGAAAGTCAGGATGCCCTTGAGTAGTTTAAGCTGTTTGCGCAGCTGATAAAGGACTTTAAGGTCTGGATCGGAATCCAGTTCGTCTTTAGACGGAGTGTTCTTGTCCGGATCAGTCAGATACAGTATCATGGAGTTGATAGCAGGATCCGACTTCTGAAGTTGGATGATGTCAGGGTCAGTCAGTGCGGGTCGTACGGAGACTGCGTTGTCAGCAGGTTTGTCCGCGGCCTGTGCACGTGTGACTGCCATAACTCTGACTGAAGGTTGTGTTGGCAGAGTCTCGATTAACCAGGAGGGGTCGAAGGACCATAGAGGACCTTCGTCGGCTCCTTCTTTGGCTAAGGAGTCTGCAATGTCATTGTAGTGTTTGTCATCGCCAGGGACTCTAGAATGCCCTGGAACCTTCTTCCAGTAGATCTGTAAGTCATGTGATGTCACCAAGTGATCACACGCTATGAAAAGCTCTTTGTGTTTGACCACTTTTCTGTCGCTTGTTAGGAAACCGTTCTGTTTCCACACAGCGAGGTGACAAGCGAAACTCAAACGAGCATAGTTAGAGTCAGTGCAGATGACTAGCGTCTTGATGGAGCGTTCTACTACAATCTGGAGAGCTATTAGGATTCCTGCAATCTCAGCATACTGAGAAGTCTGAGATCCTAATTTGTAGCTGAAAGTTATCTGCTCTTGGCCTTGGAGGAGGACCCCTCCAACACCTGCTCTGCAGATCTTGTCGCGGAGGAATGAAGATCCATCCACGTACAATGTTGTCATATCTTTGCAGATATTGTCATCAAAGAAGTGGTGATTCGGGTCTTCAGTTACTGGGGTTTTTACCTCAACCGGCGGCTGGGTGGCTGGTACATCTTGTGTACACTTCTGGCAGATTGCCAAGTCCGTCCCCAGATGAGACTTCTTGTTCTGACCATAACGGATGTCTAGGTTAAAACTTTGAAGTGCCATGAGCCACGTTGCAACACGTGAGTTTGTCACCACACCATCTCTGATGCGTTCACTGTTAAGGAAGGTCACTGGCTGGTGTTGTGTTTCCACAATGATTTTCTGCCCACCAATGTAGCTGGAGAAATGTTTAACTGCCCACACTGTGGTCAGTAAAGCTTTCTCACAGTCTGAGAATCTCAATTCGGGGCCTGCCATCGTTTTGCTGGCGTAGGCTACTACACGTTTGTCTCTGTCGTGTATCTGGTATAGACCTGCACTTATGCAATGAGCTGAGAAGCCCACTTCCAAGTAAAACTCTTTGTTGTAGTCCGGGTAGACTAAACAAGGGGCTGACTTGATCCTGTTTATAAGAGCGTCCATAGCCTGCTGCTGTTTGTCAGTCCAGACAAATGGAACGTCTTTCTTAAGGAGTTCAGTCAGTGGCTTTGCAAGGTCTGCATAGTTCTCTATGAACTGGTTCGAGTAGTTACACACGCCAAGAAAACTTTGTAGTTCTTTGAGACTGGTGGGGACTTTGAGATTGTCAAGGCCTTGGGTGCGAGTCAGCTGTGGTTGTACTCCGTCTGGACCTACAAGTAGGCCAACGTAGTCCACCTTGGTTCTGCACCACTGGCACTTCGACAGTGATATTTTAGCACCAGCAGTTGTTAGCTGATTCAGAACGTGGTCGATCTCAGCCAAATGTGAGTCCAGTGTTGGCTGCCTCAAAAGGACATCGTCCACGTAGATCAGTGTTCCACGCTCGTGGGCGTCTGGACATGCTTTGTTCAAGAAGATGTTGAACTCTGCAGGTGAGTTAGCGTAGCCAAAGGGACACCTGTTAAAGGTGTATTGACGGCCACCAAAAGTGAAAGCTAGTTTGTACTGGTCCTCGGCGCGCACAGGGATGGTCCAAAAACCAGAGGCGACGTCGAGGGTCGAGAAGTACTTACCATTGGTGACCTTGGGCAGTTCCTGTTGGAGTTGCGTCATAGGCCATCTGGATAAGGGAACTTGTTTGTTTAGCTTTCGGTAGTCTATAGTGAGTCTCCACTTACCATTTGGTTTTAACACCGGCCATAAAGGCGCAGAGTAAGTGCTGTTACAGTATCGGATGATACCTTTTCCTAACAGGTCAGCAATGATTTCCCTGATAGGTTGATGTGCTGCCAGAGGAATCTTGTATTGTCTGACAAATGCAGGTGGAGCATCAGGCGGGGTTGGAATGCTCACTGTGTGGAGCGTGGTCAACCCACAATCCATCGAGTCAGTTGAGAATGATTTTTCATATTTTAGCAGAACTTTGCGAAGTTTGTCCCTGTCTTCATCAGTTTCCAAGGCGTCGGCCTGAGCGACCACCTGGTCTATCTGTGAAGCAAATGAGAGCGGTTCTTGTTCTCTGGGGAGCTCCAGTGAGTCCCCTTCAGTGTCATAAAACCTGTCAACAGGTAGTGCACTGTAAGTTTGAGGGCCTAGACTTTCTCCTTGGTTGAAACCGAACCTGTGGACAATGTCCCGGTCGGACTCAGTGGGGGAGAAAAGAGCTATGGCCTGTGTTGGTTTTGTGAACAAGACTCGCCCCGAATGATGACTTGGGATCAAGTTTTCTGGGAGTCCTCCCAGAAATGGAATGCTTAGTTCAAAATCATGAAAATCAGTAGAGATCAACCATCCTAGCTGTGAGCGCTTTGGGATCAGTACCTCTTCTGTGCTCGTGTTACACACAGCGACAGTCGTGGTTCTGCCGTCGAGGGTCACTTGGCATGTGGCCTCCATGGACAGTCCTAAGTTGAAAAACATAGGAGATGGTTGAAAGCATGCCTGTTTTGTTCTAATAGCCTGTCCTTTCATGATGTGAATCATCACCGGCTTGTTCATAACCTGAGGTGGCACCACAGTGTTATGGCTGTTAGCAACCTGGCAGACCTCTGGAATGGTCTGTCCAGCCTTAAGGTTCTCTGTGGTTAACACAGGAGAGTCCTTCGTGGCTGTATCTAGTGACCACAGTGCATTGTTGTTGACGTCCACTCGGACACCTAATCTTACCAAAATGTCGGAGCCTATGTAGGTTGCATGTGGTAAGTTCGGGACCACGAGGAACGGGTGATCCAGTTCTCGTTGGTTCCAGATTAGTTTAAGGTCAATGATCCCTTTAGCAGTCATTACCTGTTTATCGTTGGGGTCTAACGGGAAGCGGAAAGCCTTTTTGTTCATTCCGAGACCCAACTGTTTCTTAACCAAGGTTCCAAAGAAAGCTTGGCTGATCGCTGATTTCTCCGTCCAAGGGGACAGAACAGCATCATCGGTGTGGGATCCTTGAATCTCAACACCTTTGACTACCTGTGGTAGGTAGTGTTCGGTGAGTGCCAACTGTTTCAGCTCGCAGAGGGGGCTCTCTTGTTGGACCTCTACTGCCTCACCTGTAGTTGGAGGTTCACCCACAGGGATTGTGCTCTCGTCTGAGCATTCCCTTTTGCCTTCCGCGGTACCTGCCGTTAGACGGTCAGTGTTACTCTGTGTAGGCATATCGATCGGCAGTGGTTGACTCACTCTGGTCCACATTGTCTGATCGCCATAATCTATAACCGCGTCGAAGCGGTTTATAAAGTCTTGGCCAACCAAAAATGGGCATGAGTCAACGGTGGACACGTATACCGGGTGGTATAGTGTCGTCTCACCAATCTGCATGTGAACCATTGCTATAGCTGTTAGGGTTGTACTCGTCTCCGAGAGACCCTGCAAAACTATAGCACATTCTCTGAGGGGTATTTCCCTGTCAACACCGCTAGCGGCCAGCCGCAGCTCTTCTAACAGTGTGGGTGACATAACGGATATGTCTGCCCCACCATCCAAGAGGGCCTCTTTTCTGAGGATCCCTTCCAACGTGATGGACAGGTAAGCCTTCTTAGCGGGCCCCTTTCTGATAATGTCACACAGGAACTCACCAGGTTGTCTCCGACGTTTATCACGCCTACCCCTGACTGTGTGACCTTCATTTATCAGTACTGTTAGTGCAGACACACATGGGTCTGACTGTTCAGTTCGTGGCGAGCCACTTTCAACGGTGAGTGAGCTTTCCCCCCCTTTTTCTGACGAGGGGTGCTCAGGCTCCGTAGCAATGAAGTCATGGTTACAGTCAACGTTCTGTTGACTGTCACATTCTGGACTGTCAACGATTCGACTGTCATTACCCTGATTGTCAGCATCCTGGCCACCAATGTCTTGGTGACTGCCAGCAACTGTGGCATTGTTGTTGTTAGAATGTTCAGAGTTACTATCAATGATAGTGCTACACATCACACCGGGTTTGTTCTCATTTTTAGTATTTTCCCACGTGTCGAACATCTGACGTATTTCCTCCTTGACTTCTGGGGACAGAGGGCTACGGCCTTTCCTCCGGGACTTCTGCGATTTTTTGTCTGTCTCGGACTGTTCAGTTTGAGGGGTAGGGGGAGCAGGTCCACGGCGTGGGGGCCCCTTCCGGGCCCAGACTGGCTTCGGGTGTCCCCTCTGGGACCACCCTTGGTTCGGGGGTTCCTGCTGGGACCACCCTTGGTTATATGGGTTACCCTTGTACCCATAATCTTTACTCGTTGGACGCGCACCCCCCTTTTGATCCTTTTGTTCACCCTCCGTGTTTTGCTTGAGCCACCTTGGGTTTTTCCTCAAGCGGACACCCCCACTTTGTGGTTTGTCAGGGTGAAAGGTCTGTTTCTTTTCGCCTGTCGGTGGATAGGGAGCTGGTGCTCGCGTCCCTTCCAGTTCCAGCGATTGGGAGTCGGCTCTCGCACTCGTGAACACCTCTACGGGTGTTCTGCATTCCATGCGGGCCTCGAAAACATTTACGGCGCATTGTTTCATTTCCTTGATGGTCTTGTCTCTGAAATTAGCCATCACTTGAACTGACTCTTTTATATCAGGGTGGAGGTTTTTACCGAAAAGGTATTTAAAACCTACGTCGTCCTCCATGCCCGGTTCATTGCGATTACCAAAGAAAGCCTGGAACATTCTCTGGTAATATGCCTGTGGATGCTCCTTCTTACCTTGCACGACCTTCTCGGCATCAGGGTAGCCACCAGGCCCCATGTTTGGAGTGAACTCTCGTATAAGAGTATCACGCAACAGTTTGTAATCTGTTTTTATGGCGTCCGGTTGGCGAACAATGAAGTTATATACAGGCCAGTCTGCGGTGAGCCTGATCAGCGCAATTTTATCCTCAGCAGTAGCATTTGGAAAATTACCCAGCTGGAAATCAAGAGAGTCTAGGTAGTTCTTTGTATAGATTGAACCCAACGGCCCTGGCTCAAAGCGTTGAATGTATCTAGAAAGCTTCTGGAGTTCAGGTATTGGAATAGAAAGTTTAGCATCATTGCTATTCCCATTTACCTGTGATCCATGTGCAGGTGTTGATGTTGAGGACGCAAGTCCCTGCTCCGACTGGCGGGTCTTAACAGGTACGGTGAGCTGTTCTGCATCACCGCGTGGAGGTGGTGGGGGTGGTGGTGTGATGCCTTGAGAATGCTTTGCCACAACATCCACCCACCTCTCCCTTTCTTTAAAGAGGTTTTCTTTAGTTAAGGTCAGTTCCACCTTACTTTCAGTCAATTCTCTGCGTAAACAATCAACTGCAGTTTGTAGCGCTGTGCACTGTTCACTGAGTTTTCTATTTTCCTCGAATTGAGTGCTCTCTTTTAGTTGTTCTTTTAATTTATCATACTCTATTTTCAACATTGTGCACCGGGTGTGGGCTTCTTCTCTTTTTTCCTTGTTCTCTTGTAGATCTTTAGACATCGATTGTACCTGTTGCTGTAATATTTCATTCTCTCTGATAGAATCGTCATATTTTTGTCCTCTGGACCGAATGTTTTCTTCATATGAATGTGTTTGCAACAGTATTTCATTGTTTAAACGTTCAATCTCTGTATTTGTCGTTTTCTTGTATGACACAAACTCTGAAGTGGTACCTTCGTGTTTAGTTTTCTCATCAGCCAGTTTATTTTTTTCATCAGCCAGTTCATCCTCAAGGTCCCCACTCTTATACAGTTCATGGTCCAGTCTGGTCTTCAACAGAAAGGCCAATTTGACAGTACGGTCGGCGCTGAGCTTTTTTCCATCTTTTTTGATTATGCCTGTTGCTAGACTTTCTAACTCTGTGTCCAGAGTCGGGGTGTCCATTGCTGCTACCTCCTCACCATACTTCACGAGTGTTTTCATTAGCAGTTTTAAGGCATTATCAACACAATCTGTGTCCTCTGACTCAGACTCTGAATCCTCCTGCGCTGGGATTTTCTCCTCAACCGGCGCTGGAGTTTGCTCACCATCAGCATCCTCCAAGGATGAGGATGGAACAACTTCATCTGATTGTTTATCCATATTTGTTTTGAGTCTGTAAAAATCAACAAGCTGGTACATGCAGGTGTTATTCGAAAAAGAAATTCGTTATCAAATTAACCTCACTGTTGTAAACGTACACAGAAAAACGTTAAAAATGCTATTTTTAACCAAAAGTGTACAGTGTATGCCAATGCTGTTTAAAATTTTGAATGTGGAAATGCTCTGCTCTCCATCAACTTTTCTTTTTTATTTAATCTGAAAATCAAATAAAAGATGCTTTTTTGAGTGTTATTTTAAATCTCTTCAGTATTTAAAATGAGCATCAATTGTTCGTCTGTACCTCTGTTTTCAAAAATTCTTTATTTAAAATAAACAGGAGTTTTTGTTTGTGTACAGAACAATTTTAAAGCTGGTAATTTTCACCATAAAAAATGCTGACTTTATGATGTGTTGAGAGAAAACTCATCTATTAACGTCCAGCAGGGGGCAGCGTCGCGTATGTTATCACGAAGCGACTGAGTTTAAATCAGTACATGGAAAGAAAACAACCTATTAGGGTTAGTTTTCAGTAAGAACGTGATAATTGCTCGAACCGCTTTCTTGTCAGAGACAAGTTTATGTTGCTAGACAGTGTTGATGGCTTCAGATGAGTGTTTAAGTGTGTGTTCGTGTGTGAACGAGTGTGAGCCAGCGAGTGTGACCTGTCACTCAAAGTGCGGCACCTGGAAGTGACGACAAAAATGGGCGGGCCCACGCAGCGTGCGTAGCGCGTCACCAGCTTCTTACGTGAGCGAGGCGGAGCTCGCTACAACATACGTGACGTCAACAAATCAATCACAGCATATGTAGTTCATTCTCCAAGCATAAATGGCGAATGTAGTTTTTCTTACCTTCGACCAATGTAGTACCGGAAATGACGACAAAGTGGGCTGGTCGCAACGGCGTGCGACGTGATTGACAGCTCACAACAGCGAATCAGCGTTCGCCACAAGAGTGATTGACAGCACACAACAGCGAATCAGCGTTCGCTACAAGAGTGATTCACAGCACACAGCACTCGTATCATCCAATCACAGCTCATAAACGGACATGAGACACGTCTTCTTAACGTTAGCTTGCACAGCAGACCACAACTTTATAGACTCTTAAAACAACTCAAACGCTACAATTTAACTTCCCAAAATTCTGAAACATGCGGCGCGCACATCTAGACAGGCAAACTTAGTTACGCTCAGTAACACAGCACCTCAACTGTAACACGACACGGACTCCCTCGGAGCCGCGTTCAGGTCGGTTCCGTCCACTTTAAAGGAGCAGAACTCGGGTTTCACGAACCACTAACCGACACGTTCTAACAGTATATGCTGCTTCGACCTTCTTTAAAATGTAAAACACCACAACAGCAATCTTGTAGATGTTAAATTAGCTTTCAGGCTTCTGACTCGGCGGTCAAACAAAGCTTTGTACAGGAGTCCGCGTGAACTGGACCGAACCAGAACTTCCACAGACTACGGCTGACAAAACTTCACCTGAATGCTTCCAACAGCGTCTAACAGAGTTGAAACAATAATAATCTCACAGCTTCAAATGATAAAAACATGCAGAATCTGCCTGCTTTGAACACTTCCAGCCAAAATCATTATCCTCAGAGTTTAAAACTTGGATCCTTTTATGCAAACATGACGTTACAGTTCATGACTGAGACCACAGATTTATCAATAAACTTTTAGAAGCCGATACGAGGCCACCAGATGTAAAGGGGTTAAAGGGGGGGTCAGTTTAATACTGACCTCCTTTTTACCTTAATTAATTTACTTATTCAGATTGAATAGTAAATTCACGGATTCTCTTCTTTTTCAGTTTATTCAATATTTCTGTGATCTTTATGATGGATAAATAAACAGAGCCATTAAGTGACAAAGACGTTAACTTAGTTTGATATGTCAAAGAGACACTATCATTTATTTAGAATAAATCAACTAAATTAACACCATTACACTTGATTGACATGATTTCACTTTCTTTCAATTTAAAACGTCAGCACACTTAAATTCAACACAACAGACATAAATATTGGATGTTAACATATTTAGTCTGTGGGCTCTTTTAGCTTAAAAATATAGTTTCCAGCTTAGATAGAGAGGGGAAAGAGTAGGAGGAATAAGAGGTTGGAGAGATTAAGTTATTTATCTCGAGTGTAACCAGAGATGACACATTCCATCCGACTTCGGCTAAATCCCAGGTACGTTTGTAAACCGCTCTTTACCTTTTGACGATGCGTCTGATAAAGATATTGCCAGCCTCCCAGGTGCACGGAGTCCTTCCGGCCCTCGTACGTCTGAACTGGTCGTTTACTTCCAACGTCTCCTCGGATCCGCGTCAGCCGTCAGAAACATGTGGCAGCTTCTGGCTGACTTCAAGACGAGATGTTTCTCAAAGGAAGTTCATTAAGAACTTTGGAGCTTTTGCTCGGGGAACTGGATGGAGACGTCCATCAGTTCTAGCTGACAAGTTAGTCTTTGGCTCTTGACCAAGCTTGACCAGCTGCAAGGCAGAGAGCTTTCAGGTCTCCGTCCATTCAAACTCTTTGTCCATTCAAAGACTGAAGCGTTTCCGCACAGTTAGAACTTAAAAGCAGGAACACAGAGAGGAGTTCACTTGCTTTATCAAACCCAAGGTTACAAGCCAGCAGCAGAGAGAAATGTTTAGGAAAAAAGACAGATAACGCTGGAGCCCTGCTCATCAGACTGTCTCTGAGTTTCTAAACAAAACCGTCCGGTCTCTGTGACCCGAAGGCTTCACCTTTAAACACAGCAGTGAAGACAGTAATTAACACATTTCAGAATAACACAGCATAAAAGCACATATCATGAAAATGAGAAAAGTTATTCTTGATTACATTAGAATAAAATCAAGATATAGAAATAGTCTCTTTTAGTGACTATATGTCCTCAGATTATAACTAATGGAATAATTGTGTTAAATGTCCTGCTTTACTGAGAGGTCAGTAAAGGTCATCACTGGACAGTTCAAAAGTACACAGGTGTCTTAAAAGTGGACAAGGTCATGTCCACTACACTCACCATGGGGTCCACCGCAGGGAGCCCACTGCAGTTTTGGGGAAGAAAGAAAATAAAATATCCTTAGATTTTAAATAGGGTTGGGCTTCGAGAATCGTTCGGAACCGGGACTAACTGTCCGGTTTCCCGGAATCGTTCAAAATATTAATTTGCGATTCCTATTTTCGATGCTAGTTAGCCGACCGGAAGTAGCCACCGCCGAAAACCAACGAAGAAGAATCCACCGGAAGTGTGCATCTGCGATCGAAAGCGTACTAATTAATAAAAAATGACCAGTCAGGTCAGTGCAGCACTTGCAATAATTTTCTATCATGCAAAGGAGGGTGGAGAAGTAAAATAGTGTCCCGTCTTTGACGCGCTCAACCGGATTATTTTCGCTTCGTATCCGACCGGAAGTACAGAGTGGTCCGTCTGCAAAACGCTCCGCCGAACTTTTCGCTGATCGCTACCTCTTTGGCTCCATGATGGTAAATAAATAAACTATAAACTACATCTCATACCAACATTAAGGCAGCTAACAAGTTATACTCCGCTTAAAGCGGTAAGTCAGCTCAATACAAACACGATGCTAACGTTAGCTCGTTTTTTTCTTCTTAGACAAACGACCTGAAATGGCTTCACTGTTCACCAGTGTCCAAGGTAAATACATCAGTGTAAACTCAACTGAATGAAGAGAGACACAGAACAGTTACAACAGCATATGTTGTGAAAAGCTTGCATCCCTTTTCAGATGTGGATTCAACTCCTGCCATGGATTGCACTTACATTGCACTCAAATCCAACACTTATTAACATTCTTAATCCATTTAAAGTTCTCTGTGTCTTTTAAAATGTTTTAATGTCTCTAGTTTTCATTATTATATAATTTCTGTTTATGTTCTCTTTCATTCCATTATGAATGAATGTCACAGTTTGAAGAATTATTGAATAGGTTAGTTAGGCAATAACAACAGAGCTAATAATTGTACACATTCTCAGTCTTAAAAATGATTTAATAATCTCTTTTTACTGATAATACTGATAAACCTGTTGTTTGTTTAGGAACTTCCTGCAGTCTGTCCAGAAAGTCTCCACTGGAGGAGCGTTCTGCTGAGGAAAGGGCACAACATAATTTCACAGCTCCATGTCCATGAAGAAACAAATGGAGAGAGGGCTGCAGATACCAGGACATCCCACCAGCTGTTCTGTCTGAGGATCCTGCTGCTGGTGGAACCAGGTTAGCCCATCAGTGGGAGTTCAGTAACATGACTGCAGCATCAGACACTGGACAATATTATATGTATAATAATAATAATAATATATGTTGGTGAGTCCTCCATGTTGGCTCTAATCTGCCCTGTGAGAAATTCATAGTAAATGTAACAAAAAGGAAAAAGTTCATAGCATTAATCTAAAAAAGCTAAGTCTGGTCCTCTGGACCAGACTTAGCTTTTTTAGATTTTTCTACCTGGATTATTGAGCATGCATCAGGGTTCATAGCATTAAATTCAAACAGAAGTTCAAATTATTCAATAATTTCCAGTGTAGTGGTGAACCATGTTTAATTATTGATAGTTATAAACAAAAGTGTACAATTGACACATACAAATAAATACATAATTGTGAATTTACTTTACACTATGCAAACATACAACCTTGTCCATCTTTAAAAAAAATCACAGTTCATATAGGTAATTAATAAATACATTTCAAAATGTAGTTTACATACAATGCTAAATTTATAAATATAAACAATACAGCTTTTCCATTTATTTATCACTACATAACCTAGGCTATGTATCACTAATGAACTTTAACACCTTTTGGCAGGCTAAACATGTCTATGGATGAGCTGTATGAGGAATGTGTGACTGCAAACAGCCTGATAGACCACCTCACCACCTCACCTCAGGAGAAAGAAAGGTGGCAGTCCCAGGGAACAGCAGAGAAGTGGATGCAAGTTCTTCAGGCAGCTGACCTCCCCAACAGAACACCTGAACTCACACCTGGCCTCAAATGCTCCCATCATTCATGGTTGAGCAATGGCTAAGCAGTTCCATGTGATCCAGGTTTGAACTTGAGAAAAACATCATACAGACTGTCTACCTACACTTCAATCAAAGTAAGGGATTTCTTTTTCTGCTGCTTCGAGCTTTCTTAGAGCTCATGGACTTGTTTTTCATGCACGTGGACATGGACTGCACACCAAGGCACTGGTGTCACTATGGTTGCAACATGTTTCTGATGGATGTGATTTGCTACTGGTTTGCTGCTGATTGATGTCAATGCAGTAGCTGCTGCTCTTTCAGAAGTGTTCATGTTTGACATCATTTGCTGATGAAGGATGGATGTGATTTGCTGCTGAATGATGTCAATATAGTAGTATTATATATACAATACAGTCAATACAGTAGTATATAGTAGTAGTCAATACAGATATATATATATATATATATATATATAGTAAAATGGGTGTTAGGTTAGGGAGGGGGCCCTGTGAGCTTCGGTGCCCAGGGGCCCCTGGGGTTGTTAATCCAGCAGACTGAGAGACAGCTCTGTTCATCAGGCAGTCAGGATGCTAAACACTCTGCCTGCTCTGCCTCCCCTCCCATTTGAACTGCCTTAACACAAAAAACTTTCTCACACATTACCACTCAACACAAAGATTTTAACACTGGACTCTGTGTCATCAAACGGGTTATTCACTAAACTCTCGGTCATGTGCTCATTCAGTTTGCACTACTTCTCATATTTGCACTAATGTTTGTATTACATTACTGCCTATAGTCATACTACTGTTTACATTCACTGTTTACATTTATTAATACGGTTTACATTTATTACTACTGCTTTACATTTATTACTACTGTTTACATTTACACTACTTTTATCTACACTACTGCTGATACATATACAGTATTCTCTGACTAGCCTTATCTAAGGATGCCAAATGTGCCTTATGTGCCTTACTGCATATGCCACTTTGCCTCTATACCAACATCAACTACCTCATACATATACTGTGTACATTAACTTATATGCTGCTGTGCCACTCTTTGCAAATGTCAATGCTAGAACCTTCAGTTTATTTTATAGATATACTTTTTATACTTTTTATACTACTATGCAAAAACTCAGGACAGTATTACACTTTTATTATTTCATTTTATGCTTATGTTCATTGGGTGTTTGGTGTTTCAGGGGTGTTTGGTGTTTCAGTGTTGGTGTAAATTTTCATACTTTTATACTATTATGAAAAAACTCAGGACAGTGTTACACTTTTACTATTTTATGCTTATGTTTATTAAATGTTTTAGTGTTTAGTGTTTAGATGGTTACTGTTGCACCGAGGGACTGAGAGAAACGCAATTTCGGTCCTGTGTATGTCCTGTACATATTGCAGTTCTGACAATAAAGTTGACTTTGACTTTGATATTTTAAATATTTGATCTAGCCAGTGGTCTTACTGTTTTATTCCATATAAATGTCATGTTTGTTTCCATCTACTGGCAGGAAACAGTTTAATTCACAGAAATGTAAACAATCTAAACAATAAAGGCAGTGAAATGTTAATATTTGTAATGTTTGACTGGATCAGTGTGAAATGAGGCTGCATACTCAGAGACCCACTCTACAACTCAGAGACACACTCTGAACTTTGAATGGGTCACAGGTACGTGTTATCCAAAGTATGTGGGGGATGTTAGTTTCCAATTTAAATATGTTGGTGCGTGTCAATGGCTTGTCCTGTTATAACTGCTTCCCTTGACTGTCTGCAAACCCAATTGATAAAGCTTCTCGGATGAGAAGTGAAACGTCTTGTTTGTTACAAATAAAGTCCAGTTGTTCTGTATTGAACGCCTTTTTTGATTTTATCATGTCCTGGACGACTGAGAATCTTCACCAGCATACTCAGAGACCCATTTTACTTGTTCTCAGTGTGTCAGCTTCACCAGCAGCAGAATACAAGTGAAAGAGGAAAAATGTCTGAAAAGATTCTCCTTCGTTCCACTTTTCATAGAAGACGTGCTGCCTTCAGGCGACTGCTGGGACCTGCTCAAAGTTACTGACAAGGAACTCAAATTAAAACGTGATTTGTCATTCTGCAGTAAAAACAAAACTATGAAATTGCATATTTTTTTAATTGTAATTCTCCAATATTCACTCAGAATGTTACTTTTTGCATATTTAACAGAGTTGCTGAGTCAGAAGATTGAAATAAAAAAAAATTATGTATCGTATTCTCCAGCCTATAAGTCGCACCTTTTTGCCTACATTTCCAAGCCCTGCGACTTATAAGGCCGGTGCGACTTATACATGGATTTTTCGGGGTTTTTTTTCCACTTTGGTCAAAAAATGGTCACTTAATTTAACGGTTTTTAACCGTCAAAGTGCATTTATCAAGAAAAGTTAAACTGAGACACACTTTTACTGTAATGTCAGCTAACAAGAATATATTTTTTATGTGTTTATCTTTAAAGATCAAAGAGATGCAGGTCTGTTTGCTGCACTGCAGGTCTGTTGTTGCTGTGCGTGCTCGTTTTGTGCCGTGTGGTGCGACTTATAGGCCGGTGCGACTTATACGTGGATTTTTCCACTTCATTGGAAATAATTGGACTGGTGCGACTTATAGCCCGGAGAATACGGTAATGATGAAACTGAAACAAATCTAAACAACTAAAAACCAACAGGCAAGTGTCTGCAAAAGACTGCACAATACTGTGGTTAAACAACATAAAATACATTTGTTAAGGTGACAGTGAAAAACTGCATGTCTTTAATGATGAGCAGTCGAAGATCTCCCTGAGAGATGAAGACATTTAGGAAAACTGTAGAAGGGACGATGCTTCAAACGTTTGTGGTGAAAATTACTGCGTGGACCAAAAGATATTTCATAAAAAAACATTGAGCATGAGTCTGAAACTGAATCCCAAGATGCAAGTTTGATTGTGACAACAGACAAAAGTTAAACCATAAACCAAACTTTGGATCAGTTTCTGTAAAACTAACCGACTTCTATCCATTTGTTGAAAACGATTAGCTGTGGCAGCCATCTTCAGTCGTGTGGACTCCAAAGGTAAAACTCAGTTGTTGATGTTCATCCAGTGATTATTGTCGAGGCCCAAAACTAAAAACCTGAAAACGAACGCTGCTCCTTTTATAGGAGACACATTTATACGTGACACAGACGTCAGATGGAAAGATGGAAAAAAGACGAGCCTTCATCTGATCATTTATCAACCAAGAACCAACCACTGACCCACCAGCTGAGACTGACAATGAGAATGTGTAACATGAGAAGTCAGGCCCAGGTCAACCTGCTCCTGCCATGACACCTGTGACCAGTCTGGAAGGAGTGAAGATGTACATCTTAGAGTCAGTTCCAGCCAATGAGAGGAGACTGTACTGAAGATACGTTGGACCAGAACACATGTAGAGACTACATTGAAGAATAATCATGTCTTTGTGTGAGTGTAAAGTGTCTTGTTATAATCTGAGGTCATTTGTTTTGTAGGAGACTGTGCAGTTGCAGGTTGGTGATTTGCTGAGATTGACAGGAGTCACCTGGTTCCTCCCAGTGGACGTCTCTCTGCATCCTGGATGGTTTGCTCATCTCCTGCTCCTCCAACCACAGGAGCAGCTCACCTCATGGTGGCGACTGAGCAGCTGGCCACTTTCTATAGGTGTCTTGTTGAGGTCATATGTTTGACCTTGATGTATTCAGTATGTTCTTCAGTGT
Organism: Garcialebias charrua; assembly: GCA_038048925.1. Classification (NCBI taxonomy): domain Eukaryota; kingdom Metazoa; phylum Chordata; class Actinopteri; order Cyprinodontiformes; family Rivulidae; genus Garcialebias; species Garcialebias charrua. The sequence goes on from JBBPBX010029868.1 coordinate 15,508, forward strand.
GAACTAGTTCAGAGCCAGATGTGCTATATGGTTCTTTGAAGGGAAGTTCGCTGCAAAGAGACGTTCCATTTTGAACAGCAGTGACATCATCACGTATGGCTATACATAGTGACGTGCACCGTACGGGACGATGTACATCGTCAGGACCGTATGTGTCTTGTCGAGCAGGGAACCCCCCTCCCCTCCTGAGGTGCTGCCGTCTTCCTGCCTTCGTCTCAGTGAAAAATAAAGAAGTGTTTGTCTCTGCATTTGAGGAGAAAAACATGAAGAAATGATGAAGATGAACAAAATCAAACTAGGAACAGCTCTTTACTGTCTGCAACTCGGTTCCTATCGTTCGTTGTTAAGAGATGTTCAAAAGATTTGGATCGTTCACAAACGTTACAACTCTGAGGTCTGTTAAAGTTTGTGACCAAGAGTTTGGTTTGACGTCTGTCTTAACTGACCTTTTCCCCCAGCAGCCATTTTAAAATGAAAGTTACACACACAGGTGACATTAATGAGACTGCTGTTCTAAACTTAAATTAAAATGAGAAACATTTGTGACGCTTTACTTTCTTTGTGCTGGCACTAACATGTTAATTATCTTATTTGTGACAGTTTGCCAATTTAAGAAAATATCGTCAATCGTATTTTTAGAAAAGGATGAAATTCAGAAAACTGTTAAAAAATGATGTTCGGACATTCAATGAAGTAATATATAACATTTTCTAATGTGGTGAGACTAGAAGGCATTTTGTGTGTCACCTTTCTTTGTTCATTATCTTTCATTTGGTTCCAGTTAAGGCAAATGGAAACATTTCACTCTGATGGCAATCTTTCTTATTTATCTCCATCATGATCTCAGGTAATTAAATCTGAGCATCAACACGTCTAGGCTGGTCTATTGCAATGGTTTATTATCTGAGTGTCCAAATGCTTCTTTAAAAAGTCTTCAGTTAATCCAAAATGCTGCTGCCAGAAGAAGTCCTTCGGATGAAGGGCGAAACGTCTCAGCAAAATAAGAAACCGTCCAGATGACCTGACTGAACATTGTTGGATTATTACCTGGATTATTGAGCATGAACTTGGATGCTGCTGCCAGTAGTCTGAACTGGAGTTAGTGGGAGAGATCATATCTCTCCAGTTTTAACTTCTCTCCATTGGCTCCCTGTCAAAATCAGAAATGAATTCAAAATCTTGTTTCTAACCTACAAAGCCATCAACAACCTAGCTCCATCTTACATTAGAGAACTTACTGTTCCATATTTTCCCAAAAGAGCACTTCACTCTCAGACTTCAGGTTTACTTGTGGTTCCTAGAGTTTCCAAAAGCAGAACGGGAGGAAGATCTTTCAGTTCTCAGGCTCCTCTCTGACACATTGTCCAGTTTTAAGATTTTTCTTTTTGATAAATCCTATAGTTAGGGTTGGCTTGATATTCTGTTATAGGTTTAAACTACTGGAGGACAAACTGATCTCATTTCCTTAAAGGAGACCACATATAGGTATTTAAAATTTTTATGTTATGTCTGTGTGCTATCTTGACAATATTAATTCATTTTAATACACAAAATAATTCTTAGATAATTAATTATACCCTTTTTAATTCTGCCATTTTTAACTTTCGTTTTGAACGACCGGTTTCTTGAAGTCCACGCCCTTCAACGATCTGTTTACGCCCTCTGTAACAGCCAGTATCTGTAATGTGTTGTTGTTTTAAAATTAGCTCTTTTTTTATTACTCATTTGACTTACTTGGCAGGTTGGCTTTCTTGGACTGTGAGGTCTCAGTTTCTGATAGAGGAAATTTGCAAACTGATGTGTACCGCAAACCCACCCACACAGACCAGTATTTACAGTTCGACTCCCATCACCCTCTGGAGCACAAGTTAGGAGTCATCAGGACTCTGTACCACAGAGCAGACAGCGTCCCCACTAACTCAGCAGCCAGACAGAAGGAGAAATCACACACAAAACAGGCTCTAGAGAAATGTGGATATCCTAACTGGGCCTTCCTGAAAGCAGAGAAGAAACCCAAACAGGACTCCAGCCAGCCATCAGGTGAAAAGAAGGAACCCAGACCCAGACCAGTGGTCATTCCGTATGTTGCGGGAGTTTCAGAGACATTGAGACGTTTATTCTCTAAACACAACGTCCCAGTGGCTTTTAAACCCCAAAATACATTACGGCAAAGACTGGTTCATCCCAAAGATCCAGTCCCCCGGCACAAACAGAGTAATATTGTGTATGCTGTTCAGTGTCAGGAGGGCTGTGATCAGTCTTATATCGGGGAAACTAAACAGCCACTGGCCAAAAGGATGGCCCAGCACAGAAGATCAACATCATCAGGTCAGGACTCTGCAGTCTACACTCATCTCCACGCCAGCGGTCACTCTTTCAAGGATGAAGATGTTCACATCCTTGATAGAGAGGAACGATGGTTTGAGAGAGGAGTAAAGGAGGCCATCTTTGTGAAAAGAAACCGTCCATCATTAAACAGGGGTGGAGGCCTCCGGGTTCAACTGTCCCCCTCTTACAATGCTGTTATTGCTAGTATCACTCAGCCCTCTGTGAATAGCAAACAACCATCAGGGTGCTAATGATCCATTGTTAGGCTGATGGCCCTCCTTGATCATGTGAGCAACTGGTTTCAGGCTGTCATCAGCCAACTGGTTGTGCAACACTGTGGGAGGGTGCTATTTATAAGACTGAGCTGAACACAGCAACTCAGACTGAGGAAGTCTTTCGGACGAAAGACGAAACGTTTCTACATTTTTTTTGCTTTGTTTTGTTTTATTTTTTGAATGTCCAGAGGACCAGACTTAGCTTTTTTAGATTTTTCTACCTGGATTATTGAGCATGCATCAGAGCATTTGACTTACTGTTAGTGCTAGCTTAAGATAACTTACCGAAACCCGTCTGAGCGCGCCGCAATTAGCTGCTCCTTTTAGCATGAGACCACCCGAATCCGAAGCTAATGTTAGCTTGTTCCTCTTCCGGTGTTCGCCAGCTCCGCTCGTTGCACGCGGAGATTTTGGGAGTTATCGCTGTTCCAGTCAAGACAACAAAGTTCACCAAGTGTCTCCCGTAAATTAATCAGTAAGGAGAAGGTCCTCGCTGCTGCGAGGCTGCTGCGAGGGCAGCAGCGAGGCTGTACAATTGAAGCTCCGCTCCATCCGCCAGAAGAGGGTCCCGTTGCCGCTGGTCCCTACGCCGGGGGTCCGCTCGTTTAATTTTTGACGGCTGCGCGTTGGGAGCGATCGCAAATACACTAAAAATTGAACTAAAATATAAAAATAACAATTATACTTTATTTATAAAGCCATTTAAAAAAAACACAGCTGCAACAAAGTGCTGTACACATGAAATTAAGAACATATAAACAAAAGATGAGATGAAATCATGAAAAACAACAGTCATGTGTTTAATACAGAAGTGGGTTGAGCCTAACCAGGGGTTGCTAGGTGAGGGGCTGGACTCAGGTTTGAGGTGATTGGCTACGGCCTGTGACGTCAATAACTGCAGGAAGTGTGAATCCTGGTGTATTTATCAAAAATAAATAAATCTACTTAGAGTAAATAAACCACTGGGTGCATTTTTTTGGCACAAGGACTGTTTTTTTATGAAGTAAATACCCAAAGTTGAGTAAAAAAAACATTAAAAAGTGAATTTTGCATGTGTGGTCCCCTTTAAATGAATTGTTAAAACTGAATACTGTAGTTTTCATTTGATATTATTTCTATCTTAACATGTGATTCTTGACCTGCCATTGTGTTTCTGTTCCTACCAAGCCCAGCTGGTCGAAGCAGATAGCCGCTTGTCCTGAGCCTGGTTCTGCTAAAGGTTTCTTCCTCATGAGGGAGTTTTTCCTTTCCACTGTTTCCTTCATGCTTGCTCAAGATGAGAGTTCTGTGATGGAGTTAAACTCAAAGCATTCTGCTCCTCAGATAAATTATGTTAAATTATTATTTTTATATATGAAGTTTCTGTTCAGTGCCCTGAGATGACTTCTGTTGTGACTTTGCTATATAAATAAATTGAATTGAAATTCCTCCCAAGTGGAGGAGTTTAAGTATCTCGGGGTCTTGTTCACGAATGAGGGAAAACTGGAGCGTGAGATCGATAGGCGGATAGGTGCAGCGTCCGCAGTGAAGCGGGCGCTGTACCGGTCTGTCGTGGTGAAGAGAGAGCTGAGTCAAAAGGCAAAGCTCTCAATTTACCGATCGATCTACGTTCCCACCCTCATCTATGGTCATGAGCTTTGGGTTATGACCGAAAGAACAAGATCTCGGATACAAGCGGCTGAAATGAGTTTTCTCCGCAGGGTGTCTGGACTCTCCCTTAGAGATAGGGTGAGAAGCTCAGTCATCCGGGAGGGACTCGGAGTAGAGCCGCTGCTTCTCCACATCGAGAGGAGCCAGTTGAGGTGGCTCGGGCATCTGGTTAGGATGCCTCCTGGACGCCTCCCTGGTGAGGTGTTCCGGGCATGTCCCACCGGGAGGAGACCCAGAGGAAGACCCAGGACACGCTGGAGGGACTATGTTTCTCGGCTGGCCTGGGAACGCCTTGGGATTCCCCCAGAGGAGCTGCTCCAAGTGGCTGGGGAGAGGGAAGTCTGGGCCTCCCTACTTAGGCTGCTACCCCCGCGACCCGACCCCGGATAAGCGGAAGAAAATGGATGGATGGATGAAATTAAACACTCAGCAGATGGAGCCAAAATGTGGGGAACAAGTTTAGTTATAGAATCTCAAACTTTTTGTTGTGTTTTTGAATATGTAAAGAAAAAATACAGTATTCTAGTTAAGTAATCATGGAATATTTTGTCTTAATATTTCTGCAAAAATAACTGCAACGTCAAACTGACATTAATGAAAATGTTTACAAAATACAGTAGTGTTTGCATGAATCACAGTGATTTTTTTTTAGATTCAAGTCGCAACATTCCTCTTTAGTTTCTTGGCTTTGCTCTGACAAACTGTTAGCGGTCCTGTCATGTCAGGCTCAAGCTGTTTTTATCCAAACTGCTCATTCAAAGACGTATGTTCAGATATAAAATATTAAAAATGATCCCAATAATTTAAAAATAGGTTCATTTATTTGCATAAAACATTTACAAAACACACATTTTTACTGGAATGTAGAAACGTGTCATGAGAAACAACAGTTGTAAGAAAGACATCATGCAGCAGGCCTGTGACTGGGTTTTGTGGCACATAAAGTTTTGAATAGATTAATTTTACTTTTTTTCCTGATCTATTTCTTTTGTCAGCTCCTGATGAGCTCGGAGCAGATGAGAAGCATTTCCAACATCTTTCATTCAGCAGTAACAAGAAAAATGGAAATTTAATGTGGCTGTTCTTCAAATGAGTTGTATTTTAAGCTGTTTGTTGGACAGCATGGTGGAGCAGTGGTTACAAGTGTAGCCTCACAGCTAGAAGGTTGCTGGATTGCCTCCCGCATGGGTGCCTTTCTGTGTAGAGTTTGCGTGTTCTCTCCGTGGACACGAGGATTTTCTCCAGGTGCTCTGGTTTCCTTCCACAGACCAAAAACATGCACGTTGAGTCCACTGGTAAAATATTCCTGGTTTGAGAAAGAGCATGAATGGGTGTTTGTCTTTAAATGTCCCTGTGATGGACCGGAGACCTGTCCAGGTGTCCCCCGCCCCTCACTCAGTGACTTCTGGAGATGAACACCAGACACATAGAGGAGATGCAGGTGAAGATGATGGATGGATGAGTTGGGTCAAGCATGTCTAGACCTATAATTTATCATAGGGACGTTAACGTGGACATTGCTCTTAAATTCATTCAAGGCAGTGAAATGAGCTGAATGAATTTGTGATTATAGTTACATACATTACAACCCGGTTACACAAAAAAATTAAACCTACACCACCCGTTTACAAATTTGATTGGTTTACTAGTGACTTTAACTAGGTCAAAGTTCATGCTCAATAATTCAGGTAAAAAAATCCATCAAAGTTAAGTTAGGTCCTCTGGACGGTTTCAAGTTTGTTGTGGCTCCTCGGACTGATGAAGTCCTTTGGATGATGGACGAAACGTCTCAACAACAGAAAAACCTGTCCAGATGGCTTGACTGAACTTTGTTGGATTTTTTTTACCTGGATTATTGAGCATGAACTTTGATGTTTTGAACCACTTTGGCTATGGATGCCTCAGAGGAGTCGATAGGACAGGCCCCCAGAAACCCTCTTATCACCATCAAACTGGTTGACCCATTCTTGTGGGCCTGAGTTTGTTGTGGCTCTTCAAACTGATAAGTCCTTTGAATGAAGGACGAAACGTCTCAACAAAAAAAGGAACCATCCAGACGACCTGACTTAACTTTGTTGGACTTTAAATAAGGGCTTCCTTTTAATGGTTACCAGTTTATTAACATATATGTAATCATTTAATCGTAATCAACACTAGCATTTAAATTTTAATGCTAATTATAATCTTTGGTGTGAAAAACTGCTCCAAATAGGTTTTGATGTCACACTACTTGTGCATTTCCCAGAGATGTAAATTACAGTATGCTGCTGCCATCAGGGAGGAGACTGAGGAGTCTCCAGGCTCGTACCAGCAGACTGAGAGACAGCTCTGTCATCAGGCAGTCAGGATGCTAAACACTCTGCCTGCTCTGCCTCCCCTCCCATTTGAACTGCCTTAACACAAAAAACTTTCTCACACATTACCACACAACACAAAGATTTTAACACTGGACTCTGTGTCATCAAACGGGTTATTCACTAAACTCTCGGTCATGTGCTCATTCAGTTTGCACTACTTCTCATATTTGCACTAATGTTTGTATTACATTACTGCCTATAGTCATACTACTGTTTACATTCACTGTTTACATTTATTAATACGGTTTACATTTATTACTACTGTTTTACATTTATTACTACTGTTTACATTTACACTACTTTTATATCTACACTACTGCTGATACATATACAGTATTCTCTGACTAGCCTTATCTAAGGATGCCAAATGTGCCTTATGTGCCTTACTGCATATGCCACTTTGCCTCTATACCAACATCAACTACCTCATACATATACTGTGTACATTAACTTATATGCTGCTGTGCCACTCTTTGCAAATGTCAATGCTAGAACCTTCAGTTTATTTTATAGATATACTTTTTATACTTTTTATACTACTATGCAAAAACTCAGGACAGTATTACACTTTTATTATTTCATTTTATGCTTATGTTCATTGGGTGTTTGGTGTTTCAGTGTTGGTGTAAATTTTCATACTTTTATACTACTATGAAAAAACTCAGGACAGTGTTACACTTTTACTATTTTATGCTTATGTTTATTAAATGTTTTAGTGTTTAGTGTTTAGATGGTTACTGTTGCACCGAGGGACTGAGAGAAACGCAATTTCAGTCCTGTGTATGTCCTGTACATATTGCAGTTCTGACAATAAAGTTGACTTTGACTTTGACTATTAATGTGCATGTTGTCATATTCACCTATAATAACAAGCTCCTCAAGGCATTGCTGATTGTGGATTTGAAAACATATATAGCCTAAAAACAAGCATTACCATGATCTACATCTAAAAAACGTTAAAGCAATTAAAAAAACTAAACATAATTACTCTGACATGAGCTAAAGGCTATTGAAATCATGTCTTCAAACTTTGCCTGAGAGTTAAAAACATTGTGTTTTAGACCTGTGGGTTTTGAGTGGTCAGCCCAAAGCCAATACATAACAGCCAAGCTTATGTCCTCCTATGCTGTACCTTTCTTTCCATCGTCCACTCAGAGCCACAGTACGTGACCTTGCTCTTGCCTCCTTCAGTCTGAACGGCTGTAATGTGTCCAGGGAAAGATCTTGTGGGTTTTTATAGAAGTTTCACGTCTGAGGGGACAAAAGTCTGCTGATGGATACAACGAATCTCATGACTCGAACTCACTGTCACTACTGACGGAGATCTCTGGAGTGGACGCTCCAGTTCCCCTGCGCTCGGCCTCCGTGCTGCAGTCGCTCTCTGGGCTGCCCGAGTGTTGAGGGGAGTTGGGCAACAGGCAGGGGTGATGGTGGCGCTCCTGAAGGGAGCTCTGGGGTGAGCCTTCAGAGGGCAGGAGGGAAGGATCCTGCTTGCATGGGTGGAGGAACAGATCAGGGACGTTACTGACAAATCAAAGTGTTTGTTACCTTTCATTGTTGGCTGTTAGCTTTTCAGCGGAGACTACGGTAATAAACACACTTTGACGGTCAAAGCAGCTGTATTTCAAAAATAGTTTTGCTGCCTCTGTGCTGAGGATGCACGCAAAGGGAGGAAAAAAGGAGGAGGAACGCGGCTCGTTTCTTCTAAATTTAACAAGAAAAGCACCTGAACATTTATTTGTTTGTGCGACGTTATAGCAAAGGTGTGTCTCAGTCTAACGTTTGCTTAAAAAATGCACTTTAATGGTCATTTCACCGGGGCGGTGCAGCTGTTTTGACGGTTCCAAGCAGCGAGCAGAATGAAGGTGAGGAGACTGTGGCACACATGTTGTATCAATGGTGAAGATTCTCAATCATCCAGGACATGGTGAAATCAAAAGAGTTCAAGAAAAAAACAATAAAGCATAAAGTATAAAGATGAGTCCAGTAGTTTTTGTCTCGAACTTTTTTGAATTTGTCATTATAGCCAGTTTACCTATTACATGATACAACAGCATGCCTCACTGCTACTACTCTACTGCCATCCTCAGTATAAATGACATGTGGTAGTATAAAAGGTAGGAATAAGAGTATTTAGTCCTTCTGTTGATACTTTATAATTCAACCAGACACAGCTTGTGAAATCTAGACCTCTCTGATGTTGAACTTTTGCACGTTTCTCTAATGTTTTGTACAAGAGCATGGTGATAGTTAAGAGTTTTCCTGACCTTATCAGAGACAAAGGATCGACAAACTAATTTGTTCGTTTTGCTTTTTGGAGAAAGTCCATCTTTTTTTAGTCTCTCATATGATTTACGGTACTTGTCATACTTTTGTATCTGTGTTTTCAGTCTTTTTTCTAACTTCTCTATCTTCCTGTGCAGTTCCAAGGTCCTACGTTGCACTCTCCTTTTCCCTGAGCCCTTCCTGAGACTAGAAAGTAAAACTGGTCAAACATACAGTATCACTGAAAAGTTTGATTGAATAGTTTTACAAAGTAGTTGACTTTGATACAGTACTTACCAAAATCATCCGTCCCATAGCTCTATGTTGCAACACAGTGCCTACCAACCTGTTTTCCAATTCTTTCAACCCTCTGGAAGTCTGGTTTGACTTTGAGACATGTGAAATTTGCGCTGGGTATCCTTTTTCTTTCTGTACTACTCTTCTAGCTCTGCTTGCAGCCTGTGCTCTTCTCCAGTATTTTTGCTTTCTCCTCTTCTCTCTTGGTGTTAGATCTGCCACCAATCTGACTCTTCCCAACTTTTTGTTGCGTTTCCATCTTTCCCTGTCTTTTGCTAAATTCTCCTCTCTATTGGTATCTCGTCTAGCTCAATATTTTCTTTGTTTCTCAGCAGCTGAGAGTGGCTGTTTTTTAAATTTCGTTTTAAAAACGAAATAACGAAAAAAAAAAACGTGTTTGTAATTTCGTTTTAAAACGAAAAAACGGAATAACCAAAGCTTGTTTCGTTATTTCGTTTTTATTTTGAAACGGAATAACCAAAGAACGAATGATACACGGATTTTACAGTAACAAGATTGACTTTGAAACAAATTACTCTTGGTTTTAACGCTTTTCATACTGAAGTCATTTTTCAGAGAAGGGCAGACATACCTGTGTGCTTGAGAGCCTAAGTAAAAAGAAGTGACATCATTTCATTCGGTTTATAAAGGTGTGAAGTGTAATTCCACAAATTTAAATGGAAAGAACCATAAGGTAACAGAGTGGACTAAATATTCTCGGACACATATTTTTTTTGTTTAAAAAAAGGTGTTTAAAATTTATGTACTGCAATATTGCATAATTGACTATCTACGCAGATTAGAAAAAAAAAACATTGACAGATTTAAAAAAAAAATATTGAAAATAAACATTTTTCCATCATATTCCAAGATGGGGAAAAAAAACAGTGACCGACTCAGACAACAATAAGTTATGTTTATTGAACTATAAACACATTTACATGTAAATGCAATTATATAAATGTTATAAATTGTAACATATTATGATCTATACAAATAACCAAGAAATTATTAAGATTGAAAAAAAAAAAAAACATTTCAACAAAGCAGACCAAAAATATTGACCCTGGACACCAAATGTATCTAGACTCACATCATATGCATGTCACCGGTATATCTGTGGACTTTGCTTTGGACTCCAAGGTACTGACGTCATCACGTCATACGTCAGGAAACTGGCCTTGCGCTTAGGCCACGCCTTCTCCTCCTCACCTGAGTTCAACATTTCAGAGAGTCCTTTACAAGAAAAGAAAGACAAAAAGGAGGAAGGCTGCTGAAAACTTCTGTTGAACACTTTCTTTTTAAACGGTGAGTACAAAAACGTGTCAGACATTAAAACTACAGGTGGGTGTTAGCTTACTTTCTGTCAGGTTTATTTACCTGAAGCTAACTTTTACTTTTACTCCACATCGCTGGTTTCATGTTTGTGAAGG